>BMAW01110928.1:1261097-1312772 GCA_019974015.1 Nephila pilipes | reverse complement strand
TTTTTTCAAATCTCCTCACGACGCCCCTTTTCTGAAAGCCTTCCAAACTGTTTAGGTGTCATTTTTTTTCTTTGACAAAACAAGTCTTGAGACGATGGCTTCGCTCCAAAGTTTATTGGAAGAATGTCGGCATCGGACCACCATTGTCTTTGGCAATGTGGGTCGGTGGCCGGATCGCGTCACGTATTACGAAGCCGATTATCCTTACCTCGTTTTGTTTGAACCCAACTTTGGCATTCACATTCCCCGCCTCATTGGAAAAACGGTGGTCGTCTTTACGAGTCATTTGGATTTGACGTGGGATCCGGGTGTGGTCTTGCGCACGTTTCAACTCGGTCGTCCCCTGTCCCATCACGTCCAGGACGCGTTTCAACCCAAGCCTCCGAATGCTTATGCCGTCGACGTGACGTCTTGTAGGACGTTGGCAGAAGCCTACGTTCGCTGGTTGACGTGGTTGGATGCGTGGGAAATGCATCGGGAGGACGCTCTTCCCTGGCGTATCATGTGTCCCCCAAAATGGAAACGGACCTTGGAGACGCACGTGGAACGCTCCCATTGGCAGGCGTTGGCCCATAATCTACCAGATCAGTCGTTTGACGTCATCTTTCCGCTCCTCAAGAGTATATAAGGCGAGACACTCGCAGCAGCCACTCATTCTGATTTTTAACTCAGAGCTTTATACAATGCCTCGTGCAACTCTTTTTGCGCACGCCAATGTTTTTCAACATCGGGGAAAGACGATCCCCATTGAACTCTCTTTGGCCACGATCCCTGAGGATGGTAGGGATCCCCAGGTGTGTGTGATCACGGTCGATCACAGTAACCTGCCCGTGACCTCCAAAGATTGGAGAACCAACCGGTATATCAATGAACTTTTACGCCTCCCTCGGCAGATCCCTGGCAGCGTGCCGGTGCAGCATCTCCCCTTCTATGTGAAGGGGAAATATGACTATCTCTCTCATGGAGAAGAGAGCCTCGTCGTGGTGAAAGGGGAAGATCAGCGAAAAATGTTTCGGGAATTGGGACTGTCCACAGTCTCCCTGGACTCCTTGCCAAAATTTAAAGACTTGGACGATCCTACCTTGCCCGAATACCTACACGACGACGTACATGAGGAAGGTGACGTTTCCGAATGCACGATGGTCAAGAGTTACCGGTTCGCGAAATACCTCAGCCGTGTACAAAAGATCACCCTAGAACTGGAGCTGAAAACTTTGGACTAATGAACTTTTTAAAAAAAAGTTATCACCGAAAAAAGGGGGACCGAGTCGACTGTTTTTGTCGACTTCGGTCCCCCTTTTTCAAACCACACAATACGCCAAGGTTGGAACAGATCTCATTCAAAACTTGTGATTTACGAGTGTGTTTACCGCAGAAAAGGTGATACATTTTCATAAGGTTGGACTTTTACGTTAGGATCATAACCATGGAAGCCCTTCCCCAGCCACAGGATGTTATGTTTCCTCCATCTGAACACTCCCTCTTAGCGACAGGATGCACTCTTCCGTCGCACTTCCGCTCCTGTCGGGTATAAAAGGCGAGTCGCTCGCAGCAGCCACTCATTCTGATTTTTGACTCAGAAAACTTAACAATGCCTCGATTAGCTTTCTTTGCCCACGCCAACGTGTTTCATCACCATGGAGAGCCTGTGCCCGTGGAAATTGCCTTGGCCACGATCCCGAACGATGGGTCCGAGCCCCAAGTGCGAGTGATTACGGTGGACCATTCGACCTTGCCGAGTTCCTCCAAAGATTGGCGGACCAACCACTGGATTGCGGAACGGATCCACCTGTCGCTGCAACACGTGCCTGGCAGCGTTCCAATCTCTTACCACAAGTTCAGTGTACTACACCGGTACCGAGATCTGAAAAAAGATTCAGAAGGAGGGATCGTGGTCGTCAAAGGGGAGGATCAACGTAAGATGTTGGCCCCGTATGGTTTGCCTGTGATCAACCTGAATCACCTGCCCAAGTACAAGGAGATTTGGGATTCGAATGTTCCGCCCAATGTGCACACGGAGGTGCACGTGAGAGGAGACGTGTCGGAATGCAGCATGGTGAAAGCATTCAAGTTTGCCCGCTATCTGCAACATTTCCGTTCTGACTACGAATATGCTGATTCGGACTCGGACTGGGACTCTGATTTGGACTATTGAACTGTTGGTTTGATATGGACAATTGAACTGTTTAAAAAAAAAGTTATCACCGAAAAAAGGGGGACCGAGTCGACTGTTTTTGTCGACTCGGTCCCCTTTTTTTCAAACCACACAATATGCCAAGGTTGGAACAGATTTCATTCAAAACTTGTGATTTACGAGTGTGTTTACTGCAGAAAAGGTGAAGAATTTTTTCATGAGGTTGGACTTTTACATTATGATTATAACCATGGAAGCCCTTCCCCAACCACAGGATGTTACGTTTCCTCAACCCTGAACACTCCCTCCTAGCGACAGGATGCACTCTTCCTTCATACATCCGCTCCTCAAGAGTATAAAAGGCGAGTCGCTCGCAGCAAAAGACATTCTGATTTTTGACTCAGAGCTCTCTTTTGACATGTCTCGCATTGCCTTCTTTGCGCATGCCAACGTGTTCCTGTACTCTCGGCAACCCATGCCGATTGAAATTGCCTTGGCCCGCATTCCTGAGGAGTATGACCGAGATCCCGAAGCGTACGTTTTGACCGTGGACCATTCCCACCTGCCGATGAATGCCAAGGACCGGTACACTCACCGGTACATGCATCAGCACCTGCATCTGCCGCTGGACATCCCGAGAAGTGTGCCCTACGAATGGGTGTCGTTTAGCGTGCGGGGACTGTATAATTACCTGGACCAAGAAGAAGGAGGGGTGGTGCTGGTGAAGGGCACCGAACAAAAGCATCTCTTTGCCTCGTTTGGATTGCCGGTCGTGTCGGTGGACCACCTGCCCAGGTACAGAGACTTGTGGGGTACCGACGTACCCAGCTATGTGCACGACGACGTGCACGTGGAGGGAAACACCTCCGAGTGCTGCATGGCCAAAGTCTATCGATTCGCCCGATACCTGCAGCAAGTGGAGCGATTGAACAAGGAATTACAGCACAACCTGCTGCGCATGGAGTATTAAAAGAGACTGATAAAAACTTGGACTGAATTAATGGACTGGAACCGAAAAAAGGGGGACCGAGTCGACTTGTGGTGTCGACTCGGTCCCTCTTTTTTTGGTAAAAAGAGTGTGCCAAGATTGGAAGGCAACTTTTTTCAAAACTTGTAAAGATCCATGAGATTGTATCCATAAAACTTTTGTTTCATTGACCTGGGTCGTGATTGGAATGTAACCTTTTCAAAACCCATGAGATTGTACAAGCTTCTGTATCAATAAAATTTTTGTTTCTTTGACTTGTGTCGTGATGATTATTCAAACCACCCCTCTCGAGTGGAATACTCACTCGCCCTTCTATGTGAAAAAAAAATTTTAAGCTTAAGACTGCACTGCACTGTAATAATTCTTTACCGTATTTGCGTAAAGGTGAGCTCAAAATGACGGTATTTTGCATCATTGAACCCCTTTTAAATAAACAAACGTGTTGGGATACGCATTGAAATCCCCCTCGTTTCATTTCAGGTCGTTTTCCGTTTCCAGTCATTTTTTGAAAGGGTCACGGTGCTCAACTATTTTTTCGACCGACTGTAGTATAGTATAGAATATGTGTAAAAGATATTTTTAAATTTTTTTTAAATCTGAATTATCAATATCAGGGGAGTCTTTACTTAGAGTGTTTGAAGTCCAGGATAACTCCTAAGTATTTGATCTCAGAATCCCAAGGGATTTGATCATTAAAGATTTTGAGTTTTTTATTAGGAGGGGGGGGTGACTTTTTCTAAATATGAGAGCTTTAGTTTTATTAGTGTTTACAGCAATCCTCCAAAGTGTCATCCATTCCTCTATTTGTTTTAGATGATTTTGTAATTCAACTATTAATCTCGTTTTATATCTAATTTTAGTTTAGTAGTTATTTAATTTAGTGTCATTTAACGGGGACAAAGAGAATTTGGTGATTCTTTATTATCATCATTTCCTTTATTATATTTGTGGCAACGCTTGAGCCTCCCCATATCAAGTATTTAGTTTTCTGTCACGATTTGAGGGTTCGCTTATCTGTCGGTAAATTGAACTGGAAATTTTATTGAAGCATCGCAATTTTTTTTCAATTCCCTTGTCTAAAATTGCGATCGATTATTTGTTGAAATAAGTTCCTGTGTTTTATTCGTGTTGTCTAAAGTAAGTAAATTTATTTTATATAAACTGCTGAGTAATGTTGCAGAAGAAAATTGTTTATTTTTCAACTGATACTTTTTTGAAGTTCTTGTTGTCTCAAGTATTTTTTTTTTCTATAATATTTCTGTGTAATATTAGCATTGATTATATTCTTTACTTGTATTTTTAAATATAGTAGATTTCTTTATGTACTTTAAGCACTGTGATGACAAAATCTACGTTCAGTCTGATTTCTTTAGCTTTAAATTTTAAATAGAACGTTGTTACAAAGCTTTTAGTTAACGGATTTAGTTGAAACAATCGAAGTCTTGCATTTCTAAAAAATGTACATATTATAAATCTTAAAAATCAGTATCGTGAAGATGAAGTTTATTTCTGTTTTGAACTACCTTTGTTAAAGATTTTTTGGTAAATTCCTAATTTAGCGTACTTCTTGGCGCGTTTTTAAAATCGCGCCAATGTGGCGCCAAATGCGGAATTCTCGAAGTCTTACGTCGGAATCGAGATGGCGTTTTGACCGTTGGACAAAAAACATGTTAACTGTGAAATATAGAAAAACATGAGCCGAAGCGGTAGAAATGTTAAAGAAACGGCGAAATTTTATCCGATTGACAAAAAACGTATTAAATCAGCGTTTTGTGGCAAACATTAAAATAAGAAATAGGGTAGATCTTAATTTTACTTAAAACAATAAAACTTAGATAAATATATTTAAGATTGTATAAAATAAATAAGATTTTTTTTTTTTTAATAAATATACTTATATATAACATAACAACGAAATGTTGAAAAAAGGTTAGAAAATACGGTTAAATTATGACCGAAAGACAAAAAATCGCAGTAAATCAGCATTTGTGGAAGATATGAAAATAATTTTAAAAAACGTGAAAAAAGCACTAACCTTATGATGGAGGGATGTCTGTGATCAGGCGGGTAAATTATGACAATCGCGTGAAGGTAATCTCTAAACGTATCATTCACAATGCTTTCTTCGGCAGTAATTAAATTAGTAATAAATTAAAAAGTAAAATTATTAAGTAATATAACTAAATAAATTTAAAAGTAATATAATTAAGTAGTATAACTAATAAATAATATAATATTAATAAGAATTATAATATATAGATAATATAGAATTAGAATAAATCAAATATATAGTATAATATAATAAAAATAATAATTAATAATAAAATAAAAATTAATTAGAATTAAATTAAATCAAACAAAAATAGTATAATATTAATAACAATTAAAATAAATCAAAGATAAATAGTATAATATTATATAATTGAGAATTAAAATTCAAATATATATAGTATAATATAATATAAATAAGAAATAAAATTGAAATATATATAGTATAATATAAATAAGAAATAAAATATATATAGTATAATATAATATAAATAAGAATTAGAATAAATCAATCGTCAGAATAGAAACGAGATCCCCTTTCATAGTAGGGTTACCACAAAAATACGATTCTTTCGATTTTACGACTTTCCGGAACTTTTCTGGCTGGGTTACCAGATAGGCAATTTATCGCCAATTTGAATTTTTCTCAGTCGCCAAAAGTACGCTAATTTAAGATCCACCCGATTTTTTTTATAGATCCACTATTTTTGGAATATCTAATTTAACCTGTCTCAATAGTATGCTGACAAGCATATGCGTGAAGTAAACAAACTTTGGTTTAATTTTGATGTATAGTAATTTGTTTTCTCTCTATGTACTAATTAGGTTTATTTTTCAAGATGGTCTTAGTGAAAATATGATTGCCAAGTTATGTATTTATAGCATATTGTTATTGATAATGTAATCATTAAATGAACAAGTATTGAAGAAAGGAAGTATCAGGTATAAGTTGGTGATGATAGTGATTAATTTGGGGAATTTTACAGTAGTTTGCAAATTAATACTTGTATGACATCAAAATTAAGCAAAATATTAAAACCAAATAATTATTTTGATGTTTTGAAGTAATATTTGTATACAGGATAAAAAAAAAAAGACTAATATTTCTGCATATTTCAATACTTCCATAGGAAAGGGAAATTTTTACATTAAGAAAATCGATAAACATCATATTTTGATTACTTGATTCATGCATCTTTCACCACAGGAACTCTGAAAGGTAAGAATCAAATGGATTCTAGTACCTACGTGTTCTGTGTAGCTATTCTTCAGTGAAGATCCACAAACCATCAATGAAGTTAGTTTGAGCATCAGTTTCCTAACAATACCACAGTTACATCAAGACCAACTTTTTTTTTTTTTTTGACTTGCGCATATTCATATGGACCATTCCTTGGAATCTTTTCCAATCCATGGCAGTTTTCTGCAAGACATCAATCTCAAAAAATAATAAAATGTTTGGCCATACATACCCATATATTTATCAGGTACTTTTCCATTTCACTGGCGCAACTGATAAAGTTGCCTCTAATGTGATACAAACCAACGGCAAACGGAATATATGTACACTGCATGCTGTTACCAATAAAATCTGCTTGGTGAGATTTGTGCCAGGGCAAAATGGAAAAGTACTGTTTATCATTATAATAACCTGTAGCACATTTAACACTTTCAAACCATCTATTCTTATGTATACATCTTCTCATTAGATAAGAAATAATTTATAATTGTTAAGGAATCATATTCAATTATAAGGCCATTCAATATTTAAACAGATAAATAGCTTTAGAATTAATTTGGTTTATTAAAGTAATATAATTTTTTTTGTTTTCTTTTCCATGTAATCTGCACTGATTTCTCTGTACTTGTTCTATCTTTTTGGGAATCTTCTTGTGGCCGCAGTAGCCTAGTGGTCATGGCTTCAGACTCGTGGCCAGCAGTTTTCGTTTAGTCACGGGTTTGAGCCTTGGCCACTAAAGACCCACTGTTTAGCCAGGGCTGATGCACGTTAAATCTGTCCTGTTGGAATGGGGGGGAGTTAGAAAAGGGGAGTACTAGCTTAGGTATCAACCTCATCTCTTGACCGAGGTTCAAAATTACAAGGTCCGTCACCAATAGCCCTCGTGTTACTCCTAATGTGATGTTAATAAAACCAAACCAAATTTGGGAATCTTCTTAGGTAAAATCTTATTTTAGCTTACTGCTTGGTGTGATTTTTAAAATTGTGCCATGATGGCACCAAATTCTCTATTTTCAAACTCGAAGGCATTTCAACTGGAAACTGAGATGACATTTTGTCGGATGATAAATAAAACGTGAAAAAGTTGCACTTAAAAGAAAATGTGTAAATAGCACAAAAACACTTTAAAACCAATGCGGTCAGCAATCAAGCATCCACTACAAAATCAATTGTAGGGGGAAATTAGTTTCATCGTTACTTTTCCAAAGTAACTTCGTGATCATCACCGCTAAAGGTCTGTGATACGTTACCATTCTTTTTAACAAGTATTCAATATTTTTTGTTCAATTCATTTTTACATGTCTTTTTGTTTGATTGCAATGCTTAGGAAATTGTCATTCCAACATCATCCTGCTTTTTTTTTTTTAAATGACTTAAGAGTTTAGAAATCACACTTTTTTATTATATTTGTCAGATCCATCCATCTTCTTATCCCCTTAGCAAAGAATTTTTACCTTGATCTTGTTGCCAGTTCTGTACTTTTTTTTTAACTTCTTTGTTGATGTTAAACTTGTTGCCACTCAAAGCTTCTCTTATTGTACCAAATGGATAAGGCAAGGTCAGGGCTGCAAGGAGGATGAAATTCGAGCTCCCAACCTACTTTTCCAACAGTTTCTAATATCAGTTGAGTATTATCTTGCAGAAGAAGCATGTATTTTTCTGCCATCCTGGACATTTCCTCTTAAATGTGGTCTTGACTTTCTCTGGTTAAAGTGAAGTATTGCAACTGACGATTTTTAGGTGCGATAAGGATTTTATTCTAGCAAATTCATGTTTGTTGACTCTGATAGCTCTTCTTTAGAGAAACTTCTACATAGTCGCTTGTTTCTTCCCTCGTGATTGCTGATTACTGAAGTTTGTATATTATATATAATATTAAGAATAAAATAAGTAATTAAAATTTATATTTAAGAAATTTTAAACATAGAGTAACATTATGCAATAAGTATTATACAAAAAAAAATGACATACTTTTCTTTAGAATAGTTTCAAAAAGGAAAATAAAATTCATTCATTCCTTTTCCAAACTGAACATTTGATCTTTTTTAAAACTAAATCTTTATCCATGTAATGGTGTTAAATATTCATATCACCTTTTCTCCCCAAATCATTAAAAAAAAAAGTAACACACTTTTCAGATAAACTGAAAACAACTAAAGAATCTCTCAAAAGCATTCAACAATAAATGATTTGGGGGTGGGATGGATAAAAAGCAAAAATGAACTATATAACTTATTTATAAAATCTTGTCTTTTTTTTTATTCGTAAGTTACGGATAAAAATAATAATAATTTGCAATTTTTTTTTATTGAATATTGTTAATTGTTCTATAAATTTTCTATAATCTTAATATTTGCATTTAATTTTATTTAAATTTGCCATCTTCTTTGTTAGAATCTCTTTATTATTTTAGTTTAGCTTTAGAGTGCATTTTTGGCATCATGATGTTGCTTTCTACGTGTTGCTACTTTGGCAACCTATTTTCTAAGTTGTTATGTTTTCACAGAAATCGCCAAGAGGCTCCTGATACTTTACTTTAACCCTTTCTCCTTATGTCTGATTAGTATAGGTTATTGATAGTATGTTGGCTGTTCAAATAATCATAGAAAATTGGACCAAAGGCACTCTGAAAGATTATCAACATGACTTTATCAGTCAATGATTGCGTTTTGACTTTCTTACAGACAGTTGATTCAGGGTATTTCCACTGCGTTCATTGATACTTAGATTCCAATTGAAAATGATGTACCCAAGTTTCATTACAAATAGAAATCTTGTCCAAAAATGCATCTGCTATCGAAATGATTTTTGAAATCCGTGCAAATGCAAAGTCTCTCGGTTTTGTGATGAACTGTAAGCTCTCTGGAAATCCACCTTGTTTTTGGTAGCTCAAATGGTTTTAAATGATGGAAAGAGTTGTGCCAACACTTAATCAAACATTTTCAGCAATTTATTCATTTGTTAGTCTTTTGTCTTCTTGGATAAGTGAAATAATACAAGATTCTAATATTGTAATCAATACTGTTACTGGACACTTGTAGATGACTCTTTTGCGACCACTTTTAAACTTTTTCACCCATATGACATTAACTGCCAATCATAACAGGAAGGCAGTTAAGTTCAAAACTTACACCCACCCCTAGAACTGTTGTATCTCTGCAAACTGTATACATAAAGCTTAATGAAAAAGGCCATTATGCCAGAAAGCCAAGAGTAAGTCTATCTCTTACTTCATAACATAAGTGGTTAACTTTAATTAGTGCAAAGAATGTCAGCTGAAGTGAATGCCAATGGATCCATTTTCTCTTTACTGTTGAGTCAAGCTGAAGTTCTGAAGATATTTATATCTGTGGGGAGTCAGAAATACAAAATACTTTCTTTTGAACATTATAAAATATGTCTGTTCTGGTAGTGCTAGTGGTGATGGTATGAGTAAGAATGATTGATGGACTTAGCCTCTACTCTTTTTCAATAGATGATGTGTTGATTTAGTAAAAGTATTGAGATGAAGTCTAGAACCTTATGTAAGATTTTTCAGAAGAGCACATACGGATCATACTTGTTATTTATAAACAATAATATTTACCCACATCAAATTAATCTCATTGATGAATTCCTTGAAAGGAATCAATTGATGAATTCCTCCAATATCACTTGATCTGAACCATAGAGATCTTACGAACTACCTCAGAAAGGCAGTTGCATGGAAATACCTTCCTCCTTGAGATGTGTCTTGAATATTTTGTGGAATGGAACAAAATCCCCCAAATTGTGTCATTCCACCCAAATTCATAAAATTATAGTTTACAGTTTCTTAGAAATTCCTGATTTTATGCATGTATAGATAGTGGAAATAAGTGTATTTGGTTTATCCAGAAAGTAAGGTTCAATGAGTTCATAAAGAGAAACAAAGCAGAATTACCTGGAAACATTTATTGAAACAGATATAGCACCCATTTAGCTGCCTCTCAACATAAGAACCGCCAAAATTGAAGCATGTGTCATATCAGTTGACCAATTTTGTATACCTGTGTCGAAGAATCTGTCTGATAGCAAAGCCAGAACTTGTGACAGTTGTATTGGGAAAATGCTGCTCAGTCAGAAAGCTTTTCTTTTACTTGACCTAGTGAATGATATCAACATTGATGTTTCTACAGCAGTATTATAACAATGGCCATAATTTTCTTGGTCAGATAATCACATATGAGTTGTGGATTGTTCACAAACACTTAAAAAATCAATCGGCAATTGATGCACAAGCTGCTATTGCATTTAGGGTCCACTCTCAGGCGGTCAATTTCTTTGACAATGATATACAGAAATGTGTCTTGTGGTATGACACATGCTTCAATTTCGGTGAGTTTTTTTTTATCGAGAGGTAGAAAAAAATGCTGTATCTGTTTCAGTCAATATTTCTAGATAATTATGTTTTGTATCTCCTTTATAATCTATAAGTAACTTACTTTTTGGGCAAACCAAATATTACTTTAATTTTATATCCAAGAATAAAAAAAAAAAAAGATTGATTAATTAATTATTCTTAATTTTTATGATGGTACAAAATAGTACGTTCATAACTAATGACCTTAAAATTATTTTTTCTCAAATTTTGTGCCTCTTTGGTGTGTTTTAGTAACAAATCATTCTTATATGTTGTGAATTGTCATCATTTTCTGTATTCTTTCTAGCACATTAAAGAATTGGAAAGTGAACCCATTCCATATAGGCATTTTCATCAGAGCCTGGAAAGTTTTCAATTTTTGAACAAATTTGAATTTTAAATATTTTTAAGTATGTTTAACCTCATAATTAGAAGTGCAAAACTTAGTATATATTTTTGTCAAACTAATTTGTTATTTTAATTATAAATAATTGTAATAATTTTTTATGTTAAAATATTGTTCTTCGTATATATCATTTATTACCACTGATATTAATATAATCAATTTTAAAAAATTGAATTTGGCAATAACTAGAATGAATATGTCAATATCCCACTAAAAATTTTAAAAAGATTTTAAGTAATGAATACCAATGTGGTAAAAATTCTTTTTCAATCTGGGTAATTTGAAAATGTGTTTTCGCCATGAAGTTTTTTTAGTTATTTTGTGGGATTGTTTTTCACCCAATGATAGAGGAGGTTGTTGACTTTGGAGACAGGGACGATTCGATCTGCTAGTCTTTGGATCCTAAGAAAATTCATTCAGTGTTTTTGTTGTTGTTAATGCCTTAGACAACCAAGGTAAAAGGAATTTCCCATAGGATCAGTTATTAAGTGCTTTTAACGCCTGTCGTTGTTGAAGAGAGCCATCGTATACTCTTTTGAAATAATCAGGGAGAGAAATATTTTTGAAACTGTTTTACAGATTTTTTGAGTGATATTTAATGAAGGTTGTTTTTCCAGCCATTACTACTATTGATGTACTTCCCCTTGTTGTTTGAGTGTTTCGATACTTTTCATTGACATCATTGACAGTTTTTATTTAGAGGGTGCATCTATTTGATGTATACCTTGTAACTGGTATATCACTAGTTGTGATTTTTGAATAGGTGTCTTAGTTGGACGCACAGAGGAAAGTTTGCATTGGGGCTGCATGCAATCAGTAATTTTAAGCTGTGCTACCATCCAATGTTCTGAATTGTGTGTCGCTACTTTGAGAGAGATGTTTTCGCTACTTTAGGGTATTGTTTTTCACCTGTGGCGACAGTCAATTGACACTGGAGTGACTGGGGAAGGTTTGAACTATCATTTTTAGACCAAAAAAATGTTGTTTGTTTTTTTTGCTGTGCTGTTAACCCACCGAACCAGCAAGGAATTCCCCTTGGGTCAGTTATTAAGTATTTCCAAGGTTTATTAAAGTTGTCTCCTTGCTTAACCATGATATTACAATATCTTTAAAAAAAAAACTTTGTGTTATTATTCTGAAAATTTAACCTATCAATTTTAGTATTTCTCTTAAAAAAAAGTCACTTGTGTGGTGTGACCAGGTATGAAAGAATAATCCCTCTGTAGTTCATGCATATCGTAATAGGCGACTAAAATGGGTACCCAATCTCTGAGGGTATAGCTGGGCACCCTGTCCCTGGTAATTTTATCAGGGGACCTCGGGGGCCTTCCTTAGGAAGGTATGGGCATCATGACCCCAAGGCACACTAGTGATCATTTTCTTTCCCATGGGGTTTACAGTCTGTGGTGAATATGAGTGACGTTATTGTCTTTATCACAGCTTTACCTTGTTTGGTGCAGTATGGTCACGTGCATACTTTTTAATGGCGGCAAGAGCCGCCATTAAAAAGTACTATCACTCACTCCTAAAAGCATATTCAAAATAAAAGAGAAGCTAGTCTTTCTGAAAAGAGTCTTGCCAAAAAAAGTTTTCAATTCCTGTATGATACCTAGTATTTAAACTAATAAAATTTGTTAATTTTTTTTAAAAAAAATCTTCCTTTCCTGTCTTTTAAAATATATGCTCTTAGCCTTGTGTCTGATTTAAAAGCAGAATTTTCCTGGAAAAGATCACATAAGTGTTTCGTTACTATTGACTAAATGTTTCTATTTTGTTGTAAAAATTTGGTTCATTCAGGTTAGATAATGATACTAATGTTTATTGCTGGGTAGTTTTTGCACCTATATATTTATTAATAAATGCACACTTTGAACTAGGCACTTATGCAAGATTAAACTATTATGATGTTGTAAGTCAAGAAGTGCAGAAGGCATACAATTTCTAATGCATTGAAATAATTCAGAATCTTATAAAAAGATTGTATGAAGAATTAAAATTATATTTTATGGGGAGATTGAAAGAAAAATTGCATTTTTTTCAGTTCATAAAAAGCATATGATCTGAAAGAGATAAAAAATATTTTTTAATTTGTAGATTAAAAATTCCCTATTTTATATATATTTTTTTATTTAAATTCCTACTATTAGTTCATACTATCCCTATATATATATTTATATATCTTGTTCAGATTTTCAATCGATAATAAAATACTTTTTATTCATCCACTCAAGTTTAAATACATTTTATTAAACTTGTAGTGGATGACACTTGATATTAATACAGTTTTTTCAAATATTAATTCATTAATTAAATTTAATTGGTAAAAATGCAGTTTAACCCAACCACTTGGCACGATTTCAAAAATTGCCAAACTTTACGATTTTTTTTTTTTTTTTTGGCTGAACGTTAAGTCTGCTATGCAAACCAGGTTAGCCACATTTGGCAAAATACCGCCAAATAAATTCCTGTAGCCAAAGGTGGTTGGACTAAACTGCATTCCAACCATTTAATTTACCGGATGAATTAAGAAACAAGCCAATGCTTGTACTTTGTCATTTGTCTTGCAGTGGCAAAGTTGGTAAAACGTTGGCGTAGAATTTTCATGCCTTCGGATCAAATATTCTCGAAGCATAAAATTTTCTTATTTGATTTTCAAATATTTAATTTTAGTTTTATATGGGAGAAAAAATTTCTCATATAGATATTTATCTTGATATAAATTTAGGAATAAATGCCGTCAGTGACGAAGCGTGTAGATCCCTAGAAAAAAATTTTCTTTTGCCACTTAATATTGTGATTCTGTCATATGTATATGTATTTTTATATTAATTGTAATTATTTAATAAAAAGTAGCTAAAATAAAAAATTTCTTTGTTGACCTAAGTAGGGATTGATTTCTTTTTTCTTTTTTTTTTTTCCTATTTATATATTGTTAAGTAACTTAATGGCTATGTGGTTGCATTTGGCTAACAAGAGACAGTTAAGCAGATAGTAAAATATTTATTTTAAATGACATACAGGGCTCACTGACACATCATATAAGTTGAAAGTTCGTATCTAAAAGGAATCCTACAATATTTTTATTGTGTTGTTATTTAATTTTTAAAAGGGTTTAAAATAGATTAAGAGGCTTTAAACAGCACATAACTTTTTGTACAGCACAATACTGCACAAGATGCCGAATCCTGCATGGTTCAAAATGTCATGCGGCCAAACCATATCTTGCTGTTGCCATTTGCGTTACAGAATAATTGAAAAATACAATTCTCTCATGCTAATTGAAGGTTTACACTTACACTTGGAGAAGATGAACTAGTTGTTGATCTGGTGCAGATATCTCTTAAAATAAAAGTCTTAAGATTTTTCTTAATTCATGTACGTGTTTCTGCTTGAATGCATCCTAAGTAGAGATTTACTCAAGTAGTAATCCTAAGTAGAGATTTTTATCGAGAGATTTACTCAATCCTTCTGAGCTGATATTTTTGTCCTAAATATTTCACTCTTTTTTGTAAAGAAATTATATTTATATATATTATATTAACAGAGCTTTTCTAAGCGCGGTATTTTTTTTGTTATATTTTTTTTTTGAATGATTCAAGCATACTTCATACATAAGTTCCCTGAATTATAATTTTCAAAATATTCGATAATTATTTCTAAATCTATCAATAGATGTGTGAAATTTGTTTGGTGCTGTTTTGATGCCAAAAAATAATCGCTTCTCTATGTTTATTCCCTTATGTGAGAAATTATTTGTATTTTAGCGCTTTCATTATCAACTGTTAAATGTAAACATGCATATATAATATCGAGAACACAAATACTTCCTACCTCACAACTTGTTATAAATATCATCATATGCAGTATTAGATGTTTGGCGTCATGCAGTTGTTTATTAACGGTGACCTTATAATCACTGCAAATTCTATGTACCTGATCATCCTTCAGACTTTGTTTCAGAATGATTGACTTTTTCGATTATGCCTTCAAATTCTAATTTATTCTATTCTTTGTTAACTTGCTCTCAAAATATATGATTCTAGACAATGTATAAAGAATATAGGCTAGGTGTCAGTTCATAATTTTAGCAAACATTTTTGAGCCTTGAATTAGATCTTCTTCTGGTTCGAATACATCAGAATAGTCTTTCATGATTTTAGCAATGGCCTGTTTTACATTGGAAATAAGGATCTGGTTAACAATAATAGATTTATTTATTGCATTTGAATTTATTTTTAAATTATCCAATTTCGACCTGGAATTGCTCCTTCTTTTATTTTTATTAAATACAATTCTATCCAATTGGCTTAAAAATTTCACCAGTTTAATTACGAAATAATGTGTTTGTTTTTTAAATTGGAGTGTTAATATGTAAATTTTAAAATTTATCTCTTCTCATAATACATACGCTACTTCTGGAATCACATTCGAAATGGATGTTATTGCCATTTATTTGAATGTGATCAAATAGTCTATCGTCAGGTTCAGTGCAATTAATACAAACATCAACAATATGACTAATTTCATAGTTATTAGAATTTTCTACATTGTTAATGTCACAATTTCTATAGTTGAATTTTGTATTATATTTCATGAGTTCCTTATTACAAACTTATACAGTATATCCTTTCTTCAAGCAAACATGACATTTTAATTTGTTTCATACAACACTGCGATGTTCTGTCATTATTTTTACTACAATATCGAAAAACATTTTCCAAGCCCAGTTCTTTTATGTTGATTGAGTTTCAGCTTATCCATCACATTACCTTTTTTTTTTTTTTTTTTTTAATAATTAAATGGGAAAGTGTCGGGCTTCGTTTGACTTATCAAAATTTTATTTGCGTTGTTGAGAGATGAACGACCTTTTTAGATTTCTGTATTTACAATTTTAGAACATTTAATAGCAAAGGTTAAATCAACTTGCTATAGAATTTGTTATGTCAGCAACATTGATTGGTGTTATTAACGTGAGGGCTATTGATGATAGACCTTGTAATTTTGCACCTCTGTCTGAGATAGTACCTTCCTCTCCGAAATATATCATAAAATAAACCACGAATGAATTGTGCTCAAAGTGTTAAGGTAGATAGTGATTTAACACATTCAATATTTTCCCAATTTACAGTTTTGAAGAGTTCTTTAAAACCAGTAATGTAAGTTGAAACTGTTTCACTTGGTTGCTAAGCTTAACAGAGAAACTTCTGCTGTATTGCGAGTTTTTTTACATGCTTTGACAAATGTTCTTTTAGGAGTTGAAGTATTTCACTATAAGTCTCTCTCTTTGTAGCGGGTAAGTCTTAAGCTGTTACACTGGAGAGATAATATTTAGTTTCTAAACTGTTCAAAAGTAGTTATTTCACATCAGCTGTGCTACGTGCTGTGGCCATAATTCTTTTCAGTTTGGAGAAATTTTCTAAAGGTGTTCAATATATTCATCGAATGTTTCCGCACTCTCATCATAAATGTCCATGATCATTAATAATTGAGTCTGGAGAAGATGTTGCGCCCTTGCTCTTACGGTTGCCTTGGTGCTGGAGTTTCAGATAATTTTGCAACGAAAGTATTTAAAGCTGTAACGAGATCTTAAATTTCAGACATAATCATTTATTGCTCTTCGCCAAATTATTGTGCTATTTAATGCTCAGAGGAGTTTATGCCAAATCCTGATTAGTATAAAATGTCAATTTTCCATGTCCTATCTTGCTGTTGCCATTCACGTTACAGAAATAATTGAAATACACAACAATACTGTAAGTTTGGAAAACGATACTTCATGAATTGATAAAGTAGGGAATAATATATTTGTAAAATATATTTTATTCTACACTTTTTAAAAATTATCAAACATAATTAGAGCAACTTTTCAATGAAACAGTTGTAAAAGTATAGCATTTTTTTGTGTGCTTAATTTTGTTTTTATTTAGATTTCTAGATCAAATATTTCAATCAGTTTTATTTTGTTATAATTGTTTTCATCAAATACATTCTGCAACTTTGAAATTTTTATTTGGGCTAATTTAGATGTGTGATATTTTATTTATTTTTTTTATTTTTATTTTTAGGGTTTTAAAAATCAAGATGCCAGCTGCAGACCCTCTTATCTCAAAAGTTATTGTTCATCCATTAGTTTTACTCAGTGTGGTAGATCACTTTAATCGTATGGGCAAAATAGGTAACCAGAAAAGAGTTGTAGGTATTCTTTTGGGATCATGGAAAGGCAAAGGAATATTAGATGTATCTAATAGTTTTGCAGGTAATTTTTTTTTTTTTTTTTTCATTTTTGGAAAATATTTTTTTTAAACACATGAATTCAAAATGTTGGAAATTTCTGGTATTTAAAATTGTTTAAGCTTTTAAATATTGGTGGAAAAACATCTTTTTATAATGAGATGTACTTGTAAAATCAAATTACAGTAAAAATTGGTAGCATAGGTAAAAGTAATATTTTCAAGTTTTTATTTCCTAATTTTATTTTTGGCATTTTAATACATTGACCCCAAAATTCAAGCCTGTTCTTCGATATGAAATTTTGCAAACTAAATTTTCAATTATTTTAGGACTATAATATATATTATAGATTGCATCCTTAGTTATTGCTAACACCTTTAACGCGCTTTGGTCATGTCCAGATACCATCAATTTTCGAATTGTTTCCTTCTCTTTTTGAAAATTTTGCATCATGACCCCGAGGTACCCTAATGATCTTTTTCTTTCCTATGGGGCGTCTTTGGTAAACACGGGTGACAAACCCCAGGGTTATCCTAGTGATCTTTCTCTATTTTTGACCCTCCTTGTCAACTAATTTTTGTCTTTTCTTCAATTTCTAAACGTCTAGACCACAGTTACACCTTGTTTGGTGCAGCATAGCCATATCTGGGTCTTGCGCCATTAAACTTTACATTTACTCACTCACATTCTGAAAATTTTGAATGAAAATCGATTGATTGCTTTTCTTTTACCTTTAAGCAAGGCCAAACAGATGGCAGCCATTTACATTTTTGAGGTCTTAGTACTTCATATTGTATCATGTTTAAAAATTTTGCTAAAGTTGGGAATAGGTTGTCCCCTAGGCGATTGGCGACTTTTGGGGGTGATAATTGTTGTCATATCGCGGTAATCAAGTGGAATTACGTTTGCCGATATGACGTCATCCCACGCATCTGGCAATGGAATCGGGAATTTGCATTCGACGGTATTTTTCAATTACGTCATATGAAATTATTTTTTATTGGATGCCGATTCTTAACTGTCGAGTTGACGGAGTCGAATGCAAATTCCGGAATATATATATAATAGAGATCTTAGTAGACTGGCTGGCTTCTTGGATGTTTGCCTGTGATTGTATTAGACCGTAACTATGATACTGTAGCCTTTGGCTGATACAGTGATGATATTAATTTTGTCCTGTAAACTATGTACATTATGTAAATAAAATTAGATTTTAAAATATTAGAGTTTATCTTTCTCTGTTGATGTGGCATTTAAATTAAATTAAATTATCAAAGGCCTACTCTGAGGCAGGCCAACAATAATGATTTAAACATGGCGATTTTTTATGGTAACCCTAAGAATATTCAATACTTCAAGTCATGCACATTGTCTTCAAGTGACATCTAGGAAGTCACCAACTTTCGTCGCTAATTGCCTAGGGGATGCCCTATTCCTGACTTAAAGCAAAAAAATTTTCAATGAGACAAAATAATTCCTCTTATTGATATAAAAAAAATTCTAAATAACAGAAATTATTGATTGTGCATCATCATTTCTGTCATAAACTGTAAAATTATAGCAATAATTAAACTAGATTATGTGAGCAACCTTTATATATTTATGGCATTTCCTTTGTGGTTGCATGCTGAAACCACTGTGAAACTAAAGCATTGTGAAAAGTAGATATAAATATTCTTCAAATAAATACTGGTAGCATTTGCAGCTGTCAAATAGGAGTGTTTATTTTTACTGGTATATAGAAAAGGGAGAGGGGATTGAAATCATTAGGTCATTTTATTTCACTATCCATACATACTGTTTTCAGTAAGTGATCCAAATTTAAAACTAATCATTCAAAATGGACATAATCAGCAGAGACTAAAGAATGCAAAACATATCCCAGTAAATTTGCAACTCCTTGTGATGCACAATTTTGACACAAGGAAAAAATGTCTTTGAACAAGATACATATTTGAAACGTGTATTATTGATCTATGCATGAACCCAAAAATACAATTCTTGAATGAATAGTTTGGTTAATATCTATTAATATTAAATAGAAATTTAATTCTGTGAAAAACATATTATACTGAACACTTTTAAGGCCAATACTGAAATGTTGTTTCTTCTACTTAAAAGTGTTTTCTCACCATAGTTCCTTTTGATGAAGATGATAAAGATAAGAGTGTATGGTTTTTAGACCATGATTACCTTGAAAATATGTTTGGAATGTTCAAAAAAGTAAATGGTAAGTTAAATTATGAAATTTCAATATTTACTAATTAGTAATTTATCATAAATTATTAGTATACATGTATAATTTATTAAGTATGTCGAGTGGAAGAAATAAACCTAAAATAACAGATTTTTAGAAGATATCTATGTTATTAAAAACAAGGTATCTGCTAACTATGTTTAAAAAAAAAAAAATGTCATATGTCCGAGCCTCAAAATTGCAAGGTTCATTGCCAAATACCCTTATATTGCTTCTAGTGTGATGTTAATAAAACCAATCAACTATGTTTAAAAGCTATTGAAATATTATCTTATTTATTAAAATTTCTATAAGTAATAAAACTTATCCCTGTGTTGTCTTTTAATAAGTAAATAGTAAGTTACTATTTAATTTAAAATTTCAGTTTTTATCTTAAATCCTTTCAGGCGATCTGAGTTTTTAAAATAGTTTATTAGAATTATTTCTACTTTTAAAAGGTATAATGGTGTATTATGTCTATTTTAATTAGTTTAAAAGAGGCAATTGTAAAAAAAAAAAAAGAAGAAGAAGAACTATTAAATATGGAGAATTTAAAAAGTACACAAGAAACATTTTATCATTTTTGCATGCTTAACTGTTAAACTTTCTTTTTCTTTAATTTCATTCAACAATCAAATTATTTTTAAAAATTTAAGAATATAATTTAAAATCATAAGTGTTTGGAAAGTTAAAAAATATTTTTTGTCTTAGGTTTTTTTTATTACTGAATATTTGTTATCTCTGTATTGTTAAAATCATACACTCGTGTGTGGTCTAAAGTTAGTAGTTTTAAAATTGCATTGTTAGAAAGTGTGATCTTTATGCTTGATTGATTTTTTTTTTTTTTTTTACATAATACATACTTATTGCAGCTCGTGAAAGGATAGTAGGTTGGTACCATACTGGTCCAAAACTTCACCAGAATGATATTGGTATAAATGAGCTGATCAGGAGATATTGTCCTAACTCTGTAAGTGCTCAAAGTTATTAATGTCTTATAAAGGAAAATTATATTTTCTACTAAGATTATTTAATTTGTTAAAAATATTGAATCAATATTTTAAAAAATTGTGTAATTTTTTTAACATAGTATTCCTACATGTACTAGGATAGATTTGGTTTCAAAATATTCCAGATTTATTGATTATAGAATTTTGGTACATTCTTGAAATCAAATCATATAGGATATATATTAATAATAAATTAATAGCTGTTAAAAAATTAAACTAATAATTAATAGCTGTTATTGATTATTAGTTTTTTTTTTATTTTTTTAAATTTAATTTGGAATATAAATCATTCTCTAATAGTTCAGCATAACTATTCCAAAAGTAACTTTTCTAATATGTAAATTTCTAAAAATTGCCAACCCAGTAAAAATAAATTTACGTCAAATTCATAAAATTATTTATCCATATTTTGTGTAATTTTGATCTCAATTTATGTCGTTTTATTTATGGAATTGTAGATAGTGCATCTCTTCCAGAATGAGGAATTATTAACTCAATTATATCTCCTAGCTATAATCTAATTAGATTTTATCCTTATGATTTGTTAACTATTGTGGGGATTTAAGAGAATGGTATCAATGTATAGGTAATGTTTAGAACACCTTCAAAGCGTTAACTGGCTCTGACTATATGATCCCTTTGTCCATAAATACATATTTGAAAAGCATTTTTTTTTTAAAAAATGTGTGTTAGATGTATCAAATAATTTTTTTTTTTTTTTTTTTAATACTTTTGTCTTTTTTTACATTTTTAAAAATTGTTTAATTATTTTACAATGTTTTCCTTTATCGAACTTTTAGATTTTATGAGACAAAAAAGATATATATAATAATTTTTTTTCAAGGTTTTGGTCATAATTGGAGCTAAACCTAAAGATCTTGGCTTACCAACTGAAGCATATATTGCAGTGGAGGAAGTTCATGATGTAAGATAACATTTTATTTTACATGTTTATTTCTTTCATTTCATATTTGAATTTCAAGAACCACAAGCTTTGATTGTAAGACATTAAAGGAATAGATCATATCTTAGAATAGTAATATTCACTTCCTCTCTAGTATATATATTTAATTTTCACCAGAAAAATGTTTGTTTTTATATCTTAAAAGTGACCCTGCAATAAGTTGGAAACTGGGAAGCTCTCTTTGAAATATATAATAATATATATGCTACTTCTTTTATCAATTATATTCTTCTTGTACATATGTAATCTTTATCCTGAAGATATCTTTAGAAATATGAATATTAAGAAATTTACTTATATGCTTAACCCTTATTGAATTTTGTTTGTTCTCCAGATTTAAATATTTGTATGTAGGATGGGGGTAATATTCAAATAACACTATAATTCAAGCTATTTTTTTTCCCAAAAGTTAAAAAAAAGCTTAAAATTGTATTTGATTGAAATATAATTAATGAGAAATTATGTTAAACAATAACAATTTTTTTTTTAATTGCTGTCTGTTCCTTATGGGATCAAATTTTTGTCCATTGATAAGAAATATAAATGATTTGAAACTAGACTTTAAGAAAGGTAGACTGTGGACTTTAGAACCTTGATTTTTCATTTTAAATGTATGGCAATTGACATTTTCCTATTTGTTTAACAAAGAGTTATATTAATTCTGTGAAAAAAATCTTTAAAAATACATCCTATAACCTCAATCTTACTTTTTAGAAAAGGATGGTTGACATCTATTTATAACAATCCACTTTGATTCTGGTTGTATTAGGGCTACAACAATCTGGTTGGTAAAGTAATGAGCTCATAACCAATGGGTAGAAGATGTATGATCATGTTTGCCCAAATACAGTCTTGAGTGAGGCTTGAAATTCTAATGCCATTGTGATGTGGAGAGTTGGGTGCTATCTCAGGTGTTGTTCTCAAGGTTTGATGGGAAGTTCTTGTGTTGCTTTTAATTAGTGACAGAAATTAAAATGATGTATGATGTACAGTACAAGGAATTAAATTATTCAATTATAGAAGTAAATTTAAAAAAAAAAAAATGGTAGTTTTTCTGCATCTCTTTCCCCCTCCCAAAGAAATGCATAAAATGTACTCTTATATATGGAATTATAAGAATTTATTTATGTTTTTAGGATGGAACACCTACCACAAAAACATTTGAACATGTGGGTAGTGAAATAGGAGCTGAAGAAGCCGAAGAAGTTGGTGTTGAGCACCTCCTCAGGTAAGATATTTTCTCATTATATTTAATCAAGGATTTTTCAGAGATCAAATGATAATTTATAAATTTGATGTATCACTTGAACAACTTTTAAAATCCCCCTCTCACATCTCAATATATATTAATTTTTAATATTATAAACAATTAAATAACAGAAAAGAAGTGTAATATTTTAGGAAAATGTAAACTGTATAATGTTATATATCTCTTTTGTTAATATTTTTATATTTAATTCTTAGTTGTTGTGATGCAATTTTGTTACTGTACGTTTTTTTATTGCAAATTAAGTTACGTTAGTATTAAAAATAACAGCTGAAAACTCATTTATTAGTTTCTGTTACTTTTCATTGTAAAAAGTAGTCCAATAATACTTATAAATTTTTAAAAATCAAAAATGTAGCTTATTAATAGTTGTTTTTTAATCAATAGGTACATATTAAATTTAGCCTCAATAGTAGAATAATGGTGGCAGTTAATTCTTAAATTTTTTTCCATTTTATTATAGTTGGATAATGAGTAATTTTATTACTTAATTCCATTTTATTATAGTTGAATAGTAACTTGTTCTTCGCACTAGTGAATTTTTTACATAACACCCAACAAAAATTTTAAGAAAGTGTTACAGTGTACAATTTTTAATTTGATACTATCGTGTGGTTTTTACTCTTATTATCAAATTTTAGTTGCCTTAATACAAAATCCTAGTATGCATTAGCAGGGTTCACAGTTATTAGAAGTAATACAAATAAAGAGATGTGGATAAAATAAGTTTTATTTAATACACAATTGATAACATCAATTTGAAAAATGAAATTCTGAAAGGGATGTCCTAACATCTTATAGCATATATATACCTGTAATAATTTACATATTATTGACAAGTTTGTCGGTTAATAGTATAGTTAACACATTTGCATACAACATCTGAAATACATTACATGAAACAAATTCTTACATTTCTTACACAAATTTTATATTTATTTTATACTCATTACATTGATTTGAAGTGAAGTGAAATGACACTTGTGATTTCCTTGCATTTTGATATGTTGGTTATTTTAATATTTTTTATGTATCATAGAACTTTTTCATATATAACTGTATGACAGATAAGCAGTTACAGTTTTTCTTAATAGTGGCTTGCCTATCACAAATAATATTAGTTCAAATACAATAATACAAATAATGTTAACAATTAAAATAATATATTTCCATTCTATAAAAACTGTTTATAGCTTAGTATCAGAAATTGATACAGGGCAAATTTGAGTTTCCGTGAGAAAAAGGAGCTGACAGAAATATATATATATTTAATAATCTTCCATGAGGGCGATGTGTTGTGTTTCTATTGCTAATTCCTGACCAACCACCTGCCCTGGTATACTTTGGCTGACAACTATTATGTTTGTCACCCTCCAGAGATTGTTCTAAGGGCCTCTTGGACACTTTCAAGAAGATAACCTTAAAAGGCACAACAGCATTACCAAAATTACTCCTGAATTCCTGACACCTAGCTGGACATGAAAAGAGAGGACGAGAATGTCAAGCTTGCCAATAATCATGAAAACCTATTCGTAACAAATTGGCTTTGATTTATATTTCAATTGTATATTCAAATTCTGTAAAGAAATTTTTGGTTGAGGCTTGGTGAATAAATCTGAATTGGAATACATTTTCATTTATAAGATTTCCTTTAGAAATTGATATTTAATGTTATTGTGTTTTGTTTTAGAATTTTCATTTGAGTACTCTGAAAAATTAATTGCTGCCTGATTATCACAATATAATATAACCTACACCGTAATATTGAAGAATCATCAATTAAGTCCTCCTATTGAAATTCTGTCATCCCTATTAGAAGCAAAACTTGTACATCACTAAACAGTTAACATTGAAATCTGACATTTTAGATTAGTCTAGTTTACAAGAATTAGTTTATTGAACTGTAAAAGCTTAAAAATCTAATAAGCTTTTATATAGTAGTTTTGACTTAAAAAACTTCTTGAGTTGAATTTGGGATTTTGCAATTTTGATAAAACAGTTTCTACAACTATGGGAAGAGAGGTTATAGGATAATTGAACCTTTTTGGAATTTTTACATACTTTATTGATGATTGAAACTGATAGAAATAAAAATTATTTCCTTTTTCTTCAATTCGAACCCCAGTTTTACTTATGACTTTAGGTCATAAATTTTCCTATGGTGATTAAGTACATCTGTTATTTCACTATCAGTTTTTGCAAATAATACAATATCATCAACATACAGTAATAAAACATTATTATTAAATACCTATGTACAATTTGCCTGTTGTTATTTTTTAAAATTCACTTCTTTCGGATCAGTATGTATTTCCCAACCATGAACCACTTTCTCCCTGATTGATGCTATCCATAAATAGCCATATTTAATTTACAAACATTGTCATGTTTACTGGTGTTGGAAAATCCACAAAGTTTTATGATACAAAAATGTTTAATATCTAATTGACAGTGTTTCCAATTTAATTTGTATACCAATGTAGAAAAACACATTTTAATAATAGGAAAACGAACCACTAGTCTATAAATTGTAGCATAATGAGCATTTTTAATTCAATGGAATCCAAGTTCAACTAATTATGTTTTGTATGTGACACTTGTGCCTTTCTCATCATATTTTAGAGTGGAAACCCATCTGTAACCTATTATTTTACATTTATTTGGTTTAGGTATAATGTCTTACACCATTGATCAGCCTAGGGAGTTCTTAAAACCTCATTAAAATTATTGAGAATTTTTATATTTTTTTAGTCATGAATTAGATTCTGTTGATTTGATAATATCAGAATAAGTATTCTTTCCACTTAAACTTGTATCATATGATGAGCTTTACAATAATTTTTGACATTATTAGAACATAATTTTGTCATTAGAACTTTGGATTCTATAAAAGATATGAACCCTCTATTTGTCCTAATGGGTTGTTGTCCAGCTTATCCAAGTATTTGATCTGATCTATGATGGGGTTTCACCTGTATTTATGGGATCTGTACTCACATTAGTAAGCTTTATAATTCTATATTCCTGAGGAGAAAAGTTTCAACATCTCAAGTTTTTCATGCATAACCAACCATAATCCCTTTCTTTGCTCTCATATCTAGCTTTCTTTTCATTTGTTTGTGAATACCCAAATAAGTTTGAATTCCAATGTTGAATTAATGATTTTCTCTCACCATAACATTTGAAAGGAGCTACTATTTGTATTCCTTGATATATTTTATTCCAGACATGCGTAACAAAGAAAAGCTTCTGCCCAAAATTTATTTTAATTCACTGGTTATTAATAACACTTTAATGTCATCTAATGCAATATAATTAAAATGCTCTGCTACTCTAGTTTGCTTAGGAGTCTATGTATAAATGTGTTGTGCCTTTATACCCTGGTCATCTAAAAATTAACTAACTATTTATATATAAATTCTAGATCATTATCAGATTTAATATTTATAATTTTAATACTTAAAAATATTCAGCCCTTTTCTAATAAATCTTGGAACATCTGAGAACTTTTGTTTCATTTCTGATTGAGTAAACTGTTATTTCTCTTGTATAACAATCTATTATGGATAAAAAGAAACAATATTTACCTATTGCAACAGTTAGAAGCGGACTCGTAAATCCATGTGCAATATTTCTAGAAATGTTGTAGATTTTATTTTACCTATAGGTGTAAAAGTTTTCTGACAGATTTAGTGATTTTACAATCTTTACAAATGAGGTTATCATTTCTAAAGCTAGTCAATCCATTTAAAGCTTTTGCTTTACATGTTTTTTTGTATATTTATTATTAATATGACAATATTTATTATGCCAATTACTCAAAATATTTTTAACCATTTTGAGTATTTGAGCTCTTATCTGCAATGTATCTTTGTTTTTAAAGTTAGGATATTCTGGATGCACATAATATAAATCATTAATCTTTTTATATGTTAATAAAATAATCTTTTTATATGTTAATAAAATAATCTTTTCTTTAGATGTTAATAAAATAATCTTTTCTATATTGATTAGGTTTTTCTTTTCTATGAAAGAACCACCACCTTAATAAGGGGTCCTGATATTAAATTACGCTTTAATGAGAGTGTAAATAACATTTAATAAATTAACAATTTGACACTCTCCACTAGTATCTTTGAATTGAAATTTTATATTCTACTTGGCAGCCTACACCACTTATAGCCTCAGCCATGGTTGTGTCTGATGTTGGTTTGAATTCAGTCATTAAACGTTTATTGCAACAGAAATAGGTACTTGCAGCAGTTTTTAAAATCCAAGAAGTATTAGAATGTCCTTTACTACAATTGACATCCAATAAGAAACTTGACTTGCTGGTGAAGTTGATCTTTAGGCTTCTTTTTTATTTGGCTGTTGACACTGCCTGGAAATATGTCCTGGTTTGTTACAGTGAAAACAAATTACCTATATCATTTGTTTCTTGGAAGTTTTGATTTGTATTAGAATATTTCTTCAGGATTTCTGAATGAAGAAAAACTACTAATTATTTTGTGCTTTGATTAAGATTTTTCTGCCACAATTCTTGAATTATTTTATCAAATTTTAATTCTTTTTCAATCCAATAGTAAATTATTTGAACAATACTGTTGTATTCATTATGAAAAATTCCAAATAGTTGGAAATTCTGATATTAATCCGGAATTGGCTTTCCAGCATCCTTCAGCTGCTAAGAAATCTTTAAATAAAATGAATACCAACTTTTTCACAGCATACAATTCAACATCAAAAGAATCCCTTCTGTTAATCCAGTGATCCAAATCCTCAAATCCAGGCTAAAATGCTCGATTAATTTTGTCCATGCTTGCCTCAGATCCTCTGTGTTTGGGATTAGACATCAATATTCTTTTTCAATAATAAAATATATAAAGCTGTATGCTTTATCAGTTCTTTGAAGGAAGTAGGATAGCTGTTTTTTTGCAGTATCATCAGTCTTGTCCTCAGTCTTTATTACAAATCTCTACCAATTTTGCTTCATCAGCACTACCTTCATATCTTAGCCCATGTTACATAGTTATTTGGGTCTAGGTGGTCAATCGACTTTGCAGTTTCTATTCGATCTGTCTTGGGATCAATATTTTTTCATTTCATTTGTATAATTCTGTTAGACATTGAGAAGAGATATAGATGTCGTCCAAAGTGAAATATATGGTAACGCTATTAGAATCAATAGCATTTATTGTGTATTGATGAGAAAATAAAAGCAATTAATCATATGTTTGCATATTTTATGTTAATTAACTTTAATGTGCTGTTTTATAATAGTAAAACTAGTGTAAAAATTCAGAATAATGAGACTATCATTAAAGGGATAAGTATATTATCTATTTAAAGTTTAAAAATTTAGTTAATTGCATGTGAAATGGATTTTTGACTTTTTTTGTGTGAGGAATTTGATTTAATGAGCAAAAGTGCCTAGTCTTTTGCACAGCGTGATGAAAAAAGGTGCTTACTTTTTGCATACATGCGAGAGAGAGGCAGGCGCAGTTATGGAGGGATTAACCTGTTCGCTCCCAGCGTATCAAGGCGATACGCTCCGTGAGTGCCTTCTACGGCCCGACATATCAATAGAGATACACTTGATGAGAACGTTTTATTTCATTTTTTTTAATGTGGCGTTACAATACCACGAAATCTATATAGATAGGTTTTTTGGAGTGTTGACCTTGGTTTTTTATATCTATATGTTCCATGTAATGATAAATCATTAAACCATGAAATTTATATAACAAATGTAAATATATTTTGTATTTTCTTAAAAGATATGATTTTTATGTAATTATTTTATGTAAAAACATAGAATTTTCAATTACATCTTTTTTTCTTTCGTTTCTATTAAGTTTAATGCATTTTAAATAATAAATGTAAATACTAAAATATTTTAATAAATAGCTGATTTTAGAGGAATTTTTTTCTTGAATTAATCTTAATATCTAAAATCCTCTGGGCACAGCGTAATACTTCACGGTAAAAAGTCGCGGGCCCAGAGAAGCACTTTTTTTCCCTCCCTCCGGTGGCAAAAGGTTAAAGAGGGTTGATTGAGAAGATACTTCTGCAATATTAACTATTGCACTCTGAATATTCTTAACTAACAGAAATACCTATGTACCATGAAAGAATATTTATATCATATTGTAAGAAATTTTTTTAAATATTAAAAATATTTTAAATTTTATCACTATAATTTATTGAAGTTTATTTCTGAAATTCAGGCTAATGTATTTATAGATTCCATGAAATATTAGCCTTGCTATTATAAATTGAATTACCAATAAAATAAAATGGTTTTATTTTCCTAACTTTAAAAATAAGTACTATAAAGCGCTATGTTTTGCGTTTTAGTTTTTTTAAAAAAAAAGAAGTTGATCACCAATGAATTCATGTCCAGCTTTGATTAAATGATTCATTTTAAAGTAATTTCTTAAGCAAAGCAATGTATTTTTAAAAAAGGTCATTTGTAGTTTATCACTTTACTTTTTAGATATAAGGTCTGTTGCCCGCTTTGTTTTGCTTCTTAATGCAACTTTAATAAGCAGTCAATTTATTTTTTAAAATAGAATTTAAGGTTTGTGGCTTAAAAACATCAATTACTTCATATTAAAACTTTATGAATTAAGCATATTTTTGTAATGTTTATTTAAAAATGTTTGGTATTTAATTATTAATTAAAAATAATTTTGGTTTAGAAACTTAAACAAATAGACACCCTCATATGAATTTAATCATTTATCCTCATGTTTAATTAAACTGCAAGTATGTAGAATAGAGGAACAAGGATGTGCACTCCAACATTCCTTCTTTTATTAATCAGAATATAAATTTGTGTAACAAAAATGAACACATTTCAGATGTAAAGAATTTCAGTAACTTAAAGCTTCTACTTAAACAGTTTTTTATGAAAGGAATTAATGTGGTTGATTCTAAGTATGTAATTCAGAGAAAAAATACTTTGTCAATATTGTTAGCTTAACACAGTATGGAAAACTGCTTTAGGATCTTTTTTAATAATTATAAATATAATATTAAACAGGTGCACACACTCACACACACAATATTTGAATATTTACTGTAATTTTGAGTCATATTTTTATTAATTTGCATTACTTTAAACCAATTTTAAGCATGTTATTCAGCTAATTTTTGGATTTACTAGATACGAGTACTCGTTTGCATATCTGAGTTTTTAAAATAAAACCCTGAAGAATATATTGTCAAAAATAAAGGTGTACCAAGAAAACTGGAAAACTCACCGGGTATTTTTTGTATCATTTTGCAAATAAAATTTTTTATGTTCAATACTTTAATTCATATTTTTTCTCTTTCTTTACTTTTTTTTCTTTTCTTCTTTTTTTTTTTTTTTTTTTAAAAGAGGGTAAGATGTTGATTCTCTATACCATATGAATACTGTGTCATTTAGATAGATTTCTTAATGAAACAATTAAAAAAATATCTGAAATTGACTCTTTTTCACCATTGCTGCCAAAAATTTGCTAGTTTATATACACACCTTAACAAATTCAATTTTCTTGAACAAAAATTTGGATATCTCGGATGGTGCAAGAATCATGTTTGTGCTACATTTTGTTCGAGGGTTAGGCCGCAAAGTGTACAAAAAATTGCTTCAACATTAAGAAAGATTTTTAAACTATATAAAAAAAATTATTTGAAAATTATAATTTCAAGAAGAAGAAAAAGTTTTGTTGTAAATTGAAATTGGCAAAAAAAATTCGATGCGGAACAAACAAAGTTAGGAGGCCAAGAATTCAACCTAAGACAGGAAATTAGAATGTGGGTTTTGAACAATCCTATGGAAAATGGTGTGCCATGAAGGGGTGTAAAAAAGTTGAAATTTAAAAGAATATTTGGTGGCATTTAATTTTGAGATTTTGGGAATAAGTAGAGATGTTTTGGATAGAAGAATTATCAGTATCAGATGTGTGTGCTGTTGTAAAAATTTTGAATATTTTGTTGAGAAATATTCTTCAAGAGTAGGAAAGTTCAATTGCTCATCCAATATCATTATTGAAGATCCATTAAAATATATATATATAATTCTTTACAAGGAACAAATAAATGGATAAATATAATGACCTAAAAAAAAATCTCTGTAAATAATGCAGTTAAAAGCAATGATAAATAATGTAGCAATATGCATCTGAAATTATGTTCAGTGAAGTTCAACAAATCTTCTAATTAGTTATTTTAACATTGAATTTGGAAAAAATATCTTCAAGATGCATATCACCATCTATAGATTTAGCATATCAAATTTCATGCTTTTGAGTTATTCCATCTGTGCTCTTCACCTTCCACACTCAAAAATTCTTCCTTTAATCAATATAGATGTTATCAAAATTAAGTATCCTAAATACTAATTCAAGGGCTGCTTTAAAAATCTTTCCATGATTTAAAGAAAAAGTCAATTCCTTACATTTTTATATCAAGTGTACTGTGCAATTCATAGTTCGATGAAACTTTTTTGTGAAAAGTCAGGTCATTATAGGGTTTTGCTATAATTGCTTTGGGGATTAACTACTTAAATACTACTTTAATTAAATTAACTACTTTTGAAAGTTATTGAATATTTTATTCTAAAAAGATATAAATCTATTCAAATAAAAAAAAAAAATGTTTATTAATGTATAGAAATGTAGATTTGATACTGTTGATATTAATTGAATGTTTTAGAAAGATATCAATCTATTCAAATAAAAAAGAATTGTTTATTGTATAGAAATATAGATTTGATACTGTTGGTATTATTTCTGTTTTTTTAAAATATTTTTCTGAATTTCACTTGGTGTGAGTGTGTGTGTATGTGAGCGTGTCAGCAAATTTTCGATCGTTAATTTAACCAACTTCCCATCAAGCTAGAGCTTTGAAATTTTGGGAATCGTTCGTACTCGCCTAACAATGCAATATTTAGAGGTTTGCGACAAGTTTTAACTAATATTTCAATAGTTTTAATAAGTCAAAATATTCTTTCCTCTCTGCGCTTTTAGGATTGAGGGGAAAATTTCGTTCTCCCTCTGGGAACACTGGGCACTCCCCACGCTGCATGAGGTATCGTAAAACTACTATCTCTGAGATAGTAAGGGTTGCTGACTTTTAGTCAGTAATCATTGGCAAGAAAGAAAGATTCCAATATTTGGCGCCGTGTCTTATCACAATAATTTTTTCTGAATTCTGGTTCCCATTTTTTTTAATAGAATGACTTACAAACTTTCAAATGCATGTTTTGATTTTATGAATATTATGAATTTTTTAATACGCTCACAAATGTTTCTAAGTAAATTTTAAAGTTAAAAATAACTAACAGTTTAAACTAATATTTCAATAATTTTCTTTAATAAACTTTGCCACCATATAAAAACGTTGGTTTTTATATCGAATTATTTTCTCCCCTCTGTTATAAAAATAAATTATACATCATATCAACTTAAGTAATGAAAACTTTTCTTTATTTCAGAGACATTAAAGATACTACGCTTGGCACTCTCTCTCAGAGAATAACCAACCAATTACGAGGTTTGAAAGGTCTTCATTCTCAAATTACTGATATAAAAAATTATTTAGACCAGGTAATGAATTATTATTTCTGTCAGTTAATTGTATGTTTAATATCATTCATCTGTATTGGGGGGGGGCACTATTTTAAAATTCCTATTATGTTCTCTTTATTTTCATGTGAAGGAGACTAAAATGAAGTATCTTCAGGTTACATTTTGAGTAATTGCTAATAACTTTAAGGGCTAAATATCCCCCCCCCAACTATTCATTACCTAACTTAATTAATCATAAAAGGTTTTTCATAAGTAGGTATATATTAAAGGCATTATTAATTTTATAGTTGCTCTTCTAAAACTTTTCTCTTTTCATGAAAGTTATCTTAGGAAGTATATTAATTACCAATTTAAAAATGTTAACAAATCTCAGTGCTAAGCAGAAATATATTATTTATAATATATATTTATATAATAATTTGTGTATTTAGTAACATCTTTTAATACTACATTTTCATTGTAATTGGGTCTCTTTAAACTGTCATCTGTTTGTTTATATAGTTTTCAAATTATGAGAATAATGAAACAAAGAAACATTTATTTAATGAACTTAAATTACTTTTAGGTTGTATCAGGGACCTTGCCAGTTAATCATACCATCATTTATCAGCTTCAAGATATTTTCAATTTATTGCCCGATGCCAGTGTGAGGCAGTTTGTGAAATCAATGTATGTAAAAACAAATGATCAGATGCTTGTTGTATATTTAGCATCTCTCTCACGATCTGTGATTGCTCTTCATAATCTCATCAATAACAAAATCACCAACCGAGATGCAGAAAGGAAAGAGAGTAGTAAAAAGGAAGAAGCAAAAGAAAGAAAAGATAAAGAAGATGGTAAAGTGGAAGATAAGAAGAAAGATACTAAATCTAGTTGAATGTGAGAATTGATTATTTTGGATTTTGTTATTTTATTATTTACTGTGACTGTTATTAAAAATAAAATGTCCATGCTTTTTGGGATTTGAATAACATTATCTGTAACTTTCTATTATTTCTCTCTCTCTTTTTTATGAGGCATACATTAGTAACTTCTTTTTTACTAAGAAAATTGATAAAATACTTACATGAAGCAAGAACTGACATATATGTAATCGCTTTCTTTTAACTAGGCTGTTTTTAAATTTTTGTAGTTCTGTATGTAACCTACAAGAAGAAAAAAAATTATTTCTAGCTTGATTATAAAATATTGATTTTTATTATTTTAAAACACTGAACAGATAAAACTTCCAACTATTTACTCCATTCAAGGGTTGATTTTTATTTTAATATCTTTTTCTTTTTTTTATATTTTTTGTAAAAGCAAAAATATTATAAAAATTGTAGCAAAATTGTGAAAAAGTATCAAGAAAATAGTATCGCAGAAATACTGGGTGTTTAATAACTAGTTTTCTTCTTCTGACTGTGAAATTGTTAATTTTAACTGATATTGCCTTTGAATTATCTTTTTAATGAATTGCATAAAAAGAAATAAAAATGTGAAAAAATTTCAATGCTAAGTTTCCAAACATTTTAAGCTTCATGTTAGAACAATAGTTTAGTGAGTTACAAAATTAAATCTTTTATCCATTGGAGATTTTCACATGGTATAGTGCAGAGTGTTGTGCTTTAATATTGCTGGGGTACAAAATCTTCACATGGCAAGATGTGGAAATAAATAGAATAAGGACCATACTTTTAAGTTTCAAGGAGAAGCTGGGATAAGTACAAGATATATTTTATGAATGCAGAAGTAATGTGTTAGTTAAAAGATGAAAGAGTGGTTACTATAACACCTATGTTTGCATTTACTTTAATGGAGAATAATTTTTAAAAATATTTTTAAGTACATTTTGTGAGATAATGTATACAGAATTCTCTGGTGTCTGGTTCCATATTTAGTTTTTAAAAATTTCATCAACCATCTTTCTCTATACTTATAAAATTCAAATTTCTTAAAATCGGAATTTATTTAAGCAGATTATAAATGACATCTTCAGTTAAAATTCTATGTTAGTTGATTATTTTTTGTTAAATTTTTAATGTTGTGATTTTCGATAGTAAATTTTGAGCAGCCACAGTAGCTAAATGGTTGTGTTTGGCTTTGTTTCCTCTGAATTGTTGGTTTGCCTTTATTCCACTTTAGACCTGTTGTGTAGTAGAAATGATGCACGCACACAAGTTGCGCTTTCTTTGAGCTTCTCGGCTGCTGAGCAGCCTTCAAGATCGTGTCATGATTCTAATAGTGAAGACTTGACTATTGATGGCTTTTACACTTTCTGTTGGGTAGTATTGGGTAGATTATCTTCTATTGGTTGAAGGGTAAAATGAAGAGTTCCTATGGCTGTTGCTGTTCATACTGTTGATTTTTGGTGACGTAGGGTCTTTGCTTGTCTGAGGTGGTAGGATATGAAAGTCCTTTTTCTCATTGAATGCAGGAGGGCAGAGGAGAGGTGTCCTATTGGCTGCCCGTGTTGGCTACAAATACTAAGGAGGAGAGTGGGTGTGGACTATCGGTAAAGGCTCTGCGGCCATGGAGAAATAAGTTTTTTAAGAATAGTTAAGATCTGATTTAAATGTAATTTAGTTTAGTGGCTTTTTTTATGTTTAATAAAACTAGGGTGTTTGGTGTGAGTCTAAAAGGGTTCTTCTGGGTCTTTTGGTACTTGGTAGAGGGATATATGCTTCGAAATTTATCATGTTTTCATTTTCAGTGGAATGGAGGTTGTTGAAAAAGTTTATGGATAGTTTTTTAATGTATTCTTTGAAGGTGGAGATTCTTAAGGCTTTTCTAATATCATCATTTCTAGTGTACCAGTTTGCTTTTGTGATTAATCTTAGTGTGGAATTTTGAGATCGTTCTAGTATATCAATATAAGATTTGGCCGCATAAGCCCAAACCGGGCATCCATATGACATGATGGGATGTAGAATGGAGGTGTACAGAAGCAGCTTATTTTCTAATGTCATTTTTGAGTTCTGACATATTAAGGGGTAAATTGCACATTTCATTTTTCGGAACTTCTCACGCGTGAGTGTAATATTTTTATTCCAGGTTAGGGATTTATCTAGAGTTACAGTTAAATATATAGCAGTGTTTAAGGATTTTAATTTTTGATTCCAGCTGTCGTTAGTGAATTTTTGAATTTATTTTGTATCCTGTTCATTTAAGCTTTAATTGCTGGGTCAAGATTTTTCTGATATTGTTTTCTAAGATAATTTTTGTTTTTAATGAGTGTTTTAATATCTTGGGGTGTATATTTAGTAGGACTGATACACAATTAATTCATTGGAATTAAGTCCTTGTTGTATTGGCATGATGTAGAAGTTAGGAGAGTAGGGTGCATTGTCATATGACTATAGTTCAAAATTACGAGATCCAGCACTAATAATCCTCGTTTTTCAGTTCTCAAAATCTTATCTTTGTTCTTCAAATCAGTTGATAAAGTGTAGGGTGAAATTCCAAATTCTTTAGCGATTTCCAATTTCTTTTTCCTTTTACCTTTTTCTCTGATCACCATTAACTGTATAGCAAATGTGAGTGATTTGTAAAGAGTTTTGTCATTTGGCAATGTCATAATAAGAAGTATACAAACTTGTTGACAGCACTTACAATCAACTGGAAAGAATGAAATCATGTCCTTGGCCATATTGGAACAGATACTGCTTTGGTAAAATGTAGTTGATGCTAGAGGACACGAAGGAAGGTAGGTGCATGACATGAGACTATAGACAGTTGGCCTTTTCTCAACCCCATGTGTGAACTAGAATTTGCGTTTCAAAAGTATAGAAATTTTGCATACCTATCAGACAGGCGGCTTTCATAATCAGCGTTTGATTAAATCCAAAACTCAGCAACAGACTTATTTGACATCACTAATTTAATTTAAGATGTTACAAAACAATTAACACAGTATGATATATTTTCACTGTATCATTTTAATACTTTCCATTATATATATAATATTATAATAAGGGCAATATGTCTATTATATATAAGGGCAAATGTTGTTTACAATAAATACTTAAAATTATGATCGCCAATATAAATTTCAAGCTTGACTGTTGCAATGGTGTGATCGGTTGGCAACCGACAGTAATAATTGGAGTGCCGTACGTTGTATGGTAATCTGCAAGAACACGTCTGTGTTTTTGGCCGTCATGAGAAATGCATATTTGTAATTTACTAATGTTGGTAATGGCAGAGCAGCTGTACGGCTGTGTCCTCAATGCTTTTCCAAATAGACGCTAGTCCAGATGCTAAATCACAAATGTTCAAATCGTGATTTATATTTTCACAAGTCAGTTATCTGCAGTTCGCCAGAGGTCAGTTGCTCTAAGATCAGGCTCAGTCGTTGGTCTCTGCTTTTTCATAACTTGAGTAAAGTGGTTGGCGTTTGTGAATCATGAACGAACTTCATTCCTCTTTTCTTTATCTCGTGTGAGAGGTGATAGATATTCCCGTATCTCTTGACGGACAATGGCTTCAATCGATTGCAATTATGTTCTGGATTTTCGGTATTCTGAGCAAGTACTAGTTGGGGCTCTTCTCGGACAATTTGCCGAGTGATAAGAGACCAGATCCGTATTTTCAGTTATTGATGACATCGGGATGACGTTAGGTAAGCGATCAAATCTCTTTTGGGTAATTAGTCTCCCTTTCATTTCTTCTAAGTACTGATACCATTTTACAAATTATTTCGTTGTTGAGAGTTCTTTAGTTGGGAGAGCCTGATAATAGACCTCCACAATATCTTTCATTTGAGGGACACCTTTTCATTCTCTGGCATTAGAGGATTCATTTCCTAGCAAAGTCTTAGCACGCTTTGGATATAGTTTTTCGTACTTTCACCAGGCTTATGTGCCCGCCATTTAAGCTTTTTCGATCGTCTACTGTCACCAAACGTTTTGGTGAGATACGATTTGAATTGGTTTCAAGATGTTGGAAGTTCTTCATTACTCTCGAACTATTCCCGTGCTGTTCCTGTCACGTTTTCCAGGCAGAAACTTTCGTCCCATTTATTGTACTTCGCAACTCGGTTATGCTCCTTTAAAACACTTGTTTGAGTCTCCGATAATCACAGAGGGATTGACCTGATGCACTCGAGGTGTTATAATCATGGGCTTGGTTTCCGTGGCCATCTCCTTTGATGTATCTGCTCATTTAGATGCAATATAGAAGCCCGAACTCGGGAGCAATATTTTACAGCCAATTACTTCTTAACGTATTATGTGATTGCAGGATGTTGTTGTTGTCCTATCTCGCGTTTCCACTAAAAAGTCACGTAGATATTGAAGCAGGTGGAATTGACCCCACAGTACATAAATAAATAACGAGATTTATTAGCAGACTAACAACGGCTACTCTTGGTTGAAAACTCATGAGTTTATATACAGGGTATCCAGCCTTAATGTGACCCAATAGCTAATTCCCGAACCGTTCGGTTTAGATATGTACTTTCAATTTGAAAAATGTTTTAAAAAAGGTAAAAAATGTTTTTAAGTGCTTTTCGAACCAAAATCCCCATTAAGAAAAAAATTACAAAATTTAAATTTTTATACGGTCCCCAGATCCTATCACTTATATTAAGGAAAAGATGCAGTACACAAAAACAAAATAAACGCAAAAAGTTTCATTTTATTACGATAAAAACTGGACGAGTTATGGAACTTTGAAAATCTTACATTTCAACCATTTTCAAGAAGCTAGTAAGGGGCCGTCTCCAAAGTGAAATTAATTGGAACTCTGCCAGGAAACTTTCGCTCTTGCACGTCACTCTTATGTAAATCATTTTTAAATTTAAAAGTACATACATTACGTTAATAATACAATGATTAAGTACTTAAGAAATAAAATTTATTCTGTGTACGTTTAAAACATAGGCAAAATAAAATATTTTGGACGAAGAAAACATTTCAAAAGCAGTTCCAAAAAAAATAGACTGATTTGCTGCGGTACTGATCATGGCGAACGTTAAAAATCTGTTGTGTAGCCGCTTGCAATTGCATACAGTCGTATTCTAATATTACGAATTCTAGTGCGGGAGAACGAGATGTATACAAATGAAGAATACTGCGAAATGGTACTGTTGTATGGGCAGTGTAATCGAAATAAGAGAGAGGCGGCAAGACTTTATGCCATTAAATTTCCCTGTCGAAGACATCCATCTTATTGTACAATTGCCCGTGCTGTTCAACGCTTGTATAAAACTGGGAGTTGTCATAGACGTATTCCCTTGTCTTGTGCCACACCTTCAAGCTTGCGGATATCCGCTTAGGATGTTTTAGGATATGCCCTGGCTCATCCTGAAAGTAGTGTCCGAGATATTAGCAAGGCTTGTTCCTTCTCAAAATCGACGATGTGGAACATATTACATACGTACGGTGCATATCTTTATTGTTTAGTCCTGGAGCAGGAACTAATGCCCGGAGACCAGGAGCGTCGTTTTGATTTTTGCAATTTTGTGTTAAACACACTGAATGAAAATCCAGATTTTTTCAATGAAGTTTTGTGGTCGGATGAATGCCAGTTCTCGAGACAAGGCACTATTAATACACAGAATACGCATTATCGGTCCCTCGAAAACCCACATCTAATACCACCGAACCGCCACTAAGTGCGTTGGTCGTTGAATGTATGGTGCGGAATATAGAAGAGCACCTTAATAGGCCCAATGTATTTCGATGGACCATTAACATTAGAATCATACTCGGAAATTTTATCTGGACCGTTAGCCGATTTTTTAGAAGATGAAGTTTCCTTACGGGATTTGTCACGCATGTGGTACCAGCATGATGGTTCACGCGCACACAAATCTGCGCAACCATGTACATTTTTGGTACAGGCATTTGACACTCGAATAATCGGCTACGGAGGTCAACAGGAGTGGCCCCCGCGATCACCCGACCTAAGTCCTCTGGGGCTTCCTAAAAAGCAAAGTGTACGAACTTGAATCCACGAGTAAATCTGATTTACTCAATCAAATCAATATGGCATGCAGGTCTGTGATACCAACTATGTTGCAGAAGCTACAGTCGGAGTTTCTGACGCTAGTTCGGGACTGCATTTTTGCGGAAGGTAGTCATTTTGAACATTATTTAAGTTAATTTGGTCATTCTGTTATAATAAAGCGCCTGATTCATGATTGACGAATCATTCCACATTATGTTATAATTTGAACGGCAAATCCTGTATTCTTTTGCTGCTATATGTTAAAACAAGCGGTTTTAATCTTTTCGGTACAAGTTGTATTTCTTTAATTTAACTTTTATTGTTTGCCATACAGCAATACAAATTGTCAATGTATGATATTTACTACGATGTTTTAATATTATTATGATATTTTTCTTTTGCTCTTTCTGTAGATAGTGAATTACTGTTCTCTAAACTCATTTTTATATACGACCCCCTTTTCTGAGCAATTCAAATGCTTCAACTTTATGTAGACATAACTCGGTCAGTTTTTATCTTAATAAAATGAATCTTTTTGTGTTTACTTTGTTTTTGTGTACTGCATCTTTTCCTAAATATAAATGATAGGACCTGGGAACCGTATAAAAATTTAATTTTTGTTATTTTTTCCTAAATGGGTTTTTTAGTTCGAAAAGCTTAATGTTTTATTAATTAAATATTATTAGTGCAAGCATAAAATAAATTTTTAGAATGCAATATGAGTGTTTCAAAGAGGCAAAAAAATAATTATAATATAAATTTATAAAAAGGAGTTTTCCTTTACTACAGACAATAACAACAGTTCTGTGATTAAACGCACAACCTTCTATGGATAACTATTAAAAAAATCATATGATAGAAAAATAGGATTTTAAGAATTAATATAAATTTAAAATATTATAGAATTACTCTTCATGTGTTACTTTAAAAATAGGCAGTCGAATGTGGAATGGACTTTTTTTTTTTTTTTTTTTTTTTTAAAAACTGTAATCATCATATCCAATAAAATTCTTTTTCAACTCCTTTTGTTAAAAAAAAATCGTTAGTCAACTTAATGTAATTAGCCACATTTCATGCAAGGGACAAAGCAAATTATCGCTTCAGAGACAAATTTTAAATATAATATTGAATGTGAGGTTTGATAGAAAACAAAACCGAAAGCACGAACATCACATGCTTTTGCATTGTTTATGGTAATCATATTTCAGAAATTCCCCCACTCCATAGCTTTTTCTATAATAGAACAGCCCTTCATGTATCTTTTAAGTGTATCAATTAATTAACCAATTATAGCCAAGTGTTTGATGTAATCTTTTATGCGAAAAAAAAGGGTATTTTAAAGATTAAATAAAATACTTTTTAGAAACCCTTTTAAAATACTTTAATTATTTTAATTAAAGTAAAATTTATATTTAAAAATACTTTTAAAAACTAATTTTTATTTTTATCGAAATTGGAATACAATGTTCTAATTTTTCTTTATAATTAAAAAGCCTCATTCGTCAGAGTTATGCTCAAATGTTATTATTAGTTATTTTATTAAAATTTAAAAGGATATAATGTAAACTATACTTAGATAGTATGTTTGTAAAAAAATATTAAAGAGGTGGGGGGGGTCATCATTTCCTTGTTGTTGTTTTTTTTTACCCTTTAGTTCAGAATATAACTTCCCTTCTTCTTTTTCTTACTTCTTTTAAAATCCTTAGTAAAACCATTGTTCAACACGATACACATGGCATATCTGGGGATGAATAGAGAAATGTATAACCCTAAAAAAGGAAAACACAGATTGACTATATTTTGCTGCCCTTTATTTCGTTTGACATTTATTGCCGACATCTAGATTAAGTGCCAGCGGAAGCATAGAGGGGCTGACTTTTTGAAGGTTTAGAAAAGTTATTCTATAAGAAGTGAACTGATGTCTGTCTAGTCAAAATCTCTTACAGAATTACATCTCTTAACTTTTAATGTAATTTTTTTTTTCAGATTTATGTCTGCACTAAAAACTATATGGTCTATAGGAATATTACTAAAATTAGGTAATCATCGAGCGCCAGCGAGATATTTTATTCAACTTAAGAAATTTGAAATTATATTCAAAAAAAGGGATGAGATATACCGATACCGGAAGAGATGAAGTCAAAGCGAGAATGATCCCTTTTTATTTATTTAAATTTTGCCGTAAAAGTGCAATGACATAATGCAAACCGTTGTACTTATGGATCACTTATCAGGGAGAGGAAGATGCGTGGTCAGATTTATTTGTGACGAGGTACGAAGTGGGAAATATGAAAGAGTTAAAGAAGAGGTACATACAAATTAATTAATTATATTTATTCATTTTAAATTTTATTTATTTTTTTTACATCCTAAACGGAAAATTTTGGGGTTTTTTTTTTTTCGAAGATTGTTATAGTATTTTTTTTATTTTCACATAAAAATAGTGGTAGTTAATTTTCAAATATATAACATTTTAATTCAAGAGAAAAACCTGGTTTACAACGCTTCGTCCAAAGGAATGGCGAAGAGAGAAATAAGTAAATAAACCAGCGAGGGGTAGCAATTTCACTTTAGTGTTTACCCACCTAAGTAGCGATGGAGGAGAAGCACACACACTCACAATCACCATACGGTGGCTTAGGTAGACAAAATTAGCAAGAGGGTGAAGTACTTTGGATGTCCAAGATAGATTTGAGAGTTATGAAAGCCTGAATCGCTACTGGATGATACAGAGCGAGGGCTGTTCTGCTATTGGTAGGTGAGAGTAGAGTGGAAAGAGGTAAGCCGGTTCAGGGGAGGAAAATATGTTTGATTTGAGAAGATAAGCATTTTAAGGTGGGTAAAGATTGAAATAGTTATTACAGAATATATATGGATATAATACTGTAGTTGAGTGTAAAAAGAGTTTGAGCTTTGATGAGTTGGTTATCGTGGCGAGATAGATTATTGTAGAAATTACGGGCGAGGTAAGAAATTTGTGTTTTAAGATGAGATGAAGCTGCATGACCCTAAATTGATGATGCATAAATAATTGGATGGATGACTTGTTAATAATTCGAGATAAAAACCAACGTTTTTATATGATGGCAAAGTATATTAAAGAAAATTATTGAAATAATAGTTAAAACTGGTCGAAAATATCTAAATATTGCATTGTTAGGCAAGTAAGAACGGTTCCCAAAATTTCAGAGCTCTACCTTGATGCGAAGTTGGTTAAATTAATGATGGAAAATTTGATGACACACACCAAGTGAAATACATAAAAATGTTAAAACTAACTAAAATTAATTGATTCATCCGGTAAATTAAATGGTTGGAAGGCAGTTTTACCCAACCTCCCTTGGTGACAGGAATTATTTGGCGGTATTTTGCCAAATGTGGCTACCCTGGTCCGTTTTACGGACTTAATGTTCAGCCAAAAAAAATCGCCAAGTTTGGTACCAATTTTTAAAATCATGCCAAGTGGTTGGGCTAAACTGCATTATTAAAGAAAATATAAGTTAAAACTTGTCGCAAGTGTCTAAATATTGCATTGTTAGGCGAGTACGAACGATTCCCAAAATTTCAAAGCTCTAGCTTGATGGGAAGTTGGTTAAATTAACGATCGAAAATTTGATGACACACACACCAAGTGAAATTCAGAAAAACGTTTTAAAAAACAAGTTTTTTATTATTGGGGAGGAAAATGTGTGAGCAGACAATCAATGGGATGCATTTTTACCCAATATTTGTCAACATTTTGTTGTACGTAATTTTAAATATAAATTTTGAATCCAGGAAAACTCCAAGGTATTTGACCTCTGTGATCCAATAAATATTGTTATAAAAAGTTTAAATCGTCAAGATGAAATGGAGGCAGAACCATTACGGAAGATGAGGGCTTTTGTTTCATCTGTGTTGACTTCGATTCACCAGAGTTAATACCATTTTTCAATTTTATTAAGGTGTTTTTATAATTTCTTCCTGGTATCATTTAAGTTTTTGGATTGGGTGATGATAGCTGCATCGTCGGCAAAGAGGCAGAGACTGAAATAAGTTATTTAGGGGGAAGTCATATGGGAATAAACAGTAAGGAGAGGGTGATAAAACCGATCCCTGAGGACAGCCCGCAAGAATTTTGCTATTAAAAGAAAAAATATGTGTTCAATTTAACTTGAAAAATGAGATTTTTGAGGAAACAAAATGTTGATATTGTACTCGTATGGTGGAGAATTTAGTAAAATTAATTTGTAAATGAGACCGTCGTCCAAGGTGGTCGAAGGCATTTTTACTATCGAGGAAAATACTGACAGTAATTTGTTTGTTGTTATAGCCTTCAGAGATGGTGCTTAAAATCAATCGGAGCAAGAGAAATTATTAATAACTATTAAGACGATTTTAAAGGTTGCGACCACTTAGTTGTCTTATAAACATATTTCTTCTTGGAATTTAGTTTAGTGAAAAGAGATTGAGCTCTTAAAATAGGATTTTTGTGGCTTTCAATAGCCGTAAAAACATTTATAGTTGAGTGGCTTTCTTTACATCTCCTCACCATTCCATGAAGTGGCAAGAACCATGGAACTCCAGAATAACTAATTTCTGCCTACGCACAGTAACGCAAATTATAGGAATCGGTGTGCACACCTGAAGTATGAGTATTTATACCGCAACAAACATCAGAATACCAAACTCGCAACAACAGCAGCCTTGGATTCCCTTCCCTGTACTCCAGCGACAACCAGACCAGCTGACTGTATCCTGGACCTCACCCTTTCTTTAATTAACCAGAGTGTTCTGCAGTTGATAATATAAGCTGTATCCATGTGTAAATATTTAAACCAACTTCTTTATTTCTATTTTAATTTTTGAGACTGAAGGTAGTATGCGCATCCAATTACCCATTCAGTAGACTATTTGATACTAAATTTATCTAGAGTTTAAATGTTCAGATCATTATGAATGTAACTGAATTTCTAATATATCAGGAAACACAGATTATTAATCTTAATTTTTAATTATTTGTATTTTTTCATGTGGGTTGGGGCTGCCGCATCCCAAATGGGCGTGACATAAGCTATAACTTAGCGAAAAACTTGCTTATAAAGCAAAATTTTGTTTTTCAGGTGGTTTTCTGCTATGAGCGAGATATTAAAAAAATGTTACAGAATTTTTCTATTAAAAATTTAATATGTTTATCAAATGTTAATCTGCCATCTAAATGAATGTCCAAATAATGCTCCACCGAAACCCAATTCATTTCTTCGACGAATGAATAGGTTTTTTCCCCCTGCCTTTTCGGAATAGAATAGCTTAAGATTTTTCTTCATTAATAGCAGTTCTCCAGTCTGCAAGCCAGTCTTTGACGATGTCTAAGTATTTTGATATAGCAGTGGGGGTGTAATTTAAATTGGCCGCTTGAATTAATACAGCTGAGTCGTCTGCGAATAGATAAGTACTAAGTGGGGTGTAAACAGTCATGTGTGTAGATATTATATAGGTGGATCGAGAGGATTATCCTCCTTCATGTGGAGTCCTTCATTAATTTTTCCAAAATTAGAGTGAACAAGAGTAGTTCTGACTTTAAAAGTCTTATCTCGGAGGAAGCTCGGATAATTTTAATTAAAAAGGTAGAGAATATTGTTTGAATCATTTTATTAGTACAGTCATGTAGTAATATTTCAGTAATACAATCATGCAGACCATTATAACAATCAACATCATAACTAATCTAAAATACAAATTGTTTTTATATCTTTCCATATCAATAAACACTGATCTGGATAAGTCTAGATCAGTAGAACTAATTTTGCTTTTTTTACGAGGGTCGGTCAACAAGTCCTTAGAAAATCCAAGAGATGATGCTCGTACCATCGAAAATGGTTTACTTTTAGTAGACCCTCTAGACAGCTAAGTCTCAGTTACTTCTATTAAACGGTTTCATTTCTATTGCCGATTGAAGCTAGAAACTTGTGTTTATTTCGAAAAACGGAAAAAAGTAAGTTTCGGGGGGTGATTAAAAACTTATATTTAAAAGGAGTAACACCAGAAAAGATTCAAGCTGAGTTGGATGAAGTTTAAGGCATACATCTGCTCCTGTGCTTCCAACTGTTTACTATGAGAAATAAGTTTAAACGTGACCGTACATCCACAAAAGATGAGCGTCGTTCGGGATATCCAGTGGAAGTGACTACTCCCGGAATGAGTGACAAAATCCACGATATGGATTTGAGTTATCAACGAAACAAAGTGCTCAGGAATCATGATGCTGCAGCAAGAACGTTTGGTGTTGATAAAAGCTCCATATATTAGTCGATGAAAAATAAAACAAGAATAATTAATATAATGTGAAAAGAGCAAAAATGGACCTCATAAAAACAGCAAGTCATGACAACTTTCAGTTAACTGTTATGCTTTCCTGCTTAACCGATGGTACAAAATTAAAAGAAAGATGATGCCGAAATGTAATTTGTCAAATTGTGTTTACTTTCATGTTTACGAGAAAGGATGGATGGATGAAAACAAAGAAAATGTATGGATGTTTGACTTAGAACTTTTTTTTTTTGTTTATATGTTATCTATTGGGTATTCCGAAATATCAGATACATTTTTAATATCACTATAAATACCATAACCTTTTATATAATTAATATTATTATAGGGTTGGTATATAAGAGTTTAACATTTTCTCCTTAGCATGTTTTCTTCTTATGATAATGAAACTCACACATTAAAGTCTTAAAAATATCCAGTATTGATACCCACACAGCAATATGTTTAGAATAAGAGGGAAGTTCTACCCACATGGAAAGAAGCTAGATTCTCACAGAAAATAGTCCTATTTTTAAAATTAGGTTTTGACATGTCTATCCACTTCCCCCATTATTGCAGCGACGAATATCCACACGCTTTCGTATGTTCTCCCCTCGTTTACCAAAGATGGCGTTATTTATTAATCTGTAAAATTTTTTCTCCAATTCATTTAAGCTTCAATACACAATTGTGTATTCATTTTTTTTATACTTGATGGAACTCTAAAATTTAATGCACCTCTTTCAAAGCTAGATCAAATTTTAAGTATTGTTTCAACTTTCTGATACGCAACAGCATGTTTCGTTTTAGGATATAATGTTAACAACCTCTTTCCTTTACATTCTGGGGGCATTAAAGATTAAGAGCTAATGGTGAATCCGAGTGATTATCATGTAGGGATTCCGGATATTCTAAATCCGCTTTTGGGAACGTATCCTTCTTTACCATTCTCGGCAATGTGAATCACATCTAAAAAATAACGCACTTAAAATTATTTAAAAGAAGCGGCTGACTCACAGTCCAGCCGTGAAGATTATTGGCATTCAAGTTACCGCTGCAGATGTAACAGGGAGCAGAAGAACCATACACATTTTGCTATTCTTTCGTGAGGGGAATCATGGGCTTTTTATTTGAATAAAGATACTCAATCTTTTCTGCTTTCCTAGTCGTGGCATCCATAAAAACTTTTGCAGCATCCCTTCCTCTCTATACAATAGGATAGTTATACATTTCATTTTTATAACATATGTAAATACAAAAACTATGATTCATGTTTTGGATATTTTAACAGCAAAATTTTTCAGAAGGATCACATGATGAGGTTGACTTTGTAAAACATTCGAAGTCTACGTAAGCAAAGAATGGAATTTTCAAAGAGCGTTAAAAGTTTTCAAAAAAATAGAAATTTCTCTGAGATTCTTACACTATCATATGAAGTACTATTCCCCTCGTGTTTTAGGAGAATATTTCCAGGAGTAAAATGCTGCAAGCAACAACAGCAGATATTTGTCTTATGATGGAAATTGACTTGAAACAAGTCTTGATAGATTTTTTTTATCCAGCAATAATGATGTTTTAGATACAACAGGTCGATACGCTTATTCCTTTCGGTCTTGGTAATAAGAGGAAGAAATGCTATTTTTGTCATGCTACGTCACTTTCATTTAGAGTTTGATTCTCTAGTCTCGAATCAGCTCCAGTTTAGCCTTAACCCTCTCAGAATTTAATTTGTTCTTAATCCATTTGTCTTTTCTCACCATTTTTAAAATCTTGACCATTGAATTTATTTATTCCTTAACAAAGTCATTATGTTAAAAATAACTATCATTTTTTTGTAACTTCAGTCAACTCAACAATACTTAATTTCTCATTTACAATTTCACCCGATTCAGAAGCTATACTCTTCAAATCGTCTTTCTTACAACTTTTGAACAAATTGATAAATAACAATCATTTAGACATTCAAGTTCTCACTTAAATGTTCTTCGATTTCAACATCCACGGGCGAATCATCCTAGCGCGCGCATGCGCAACTGACGTCTGAAATAGTAACATTTGCACGCACACACTCTTACTTCCTAATACAAGATAGAATTTATAATCCAACCAAATTCTTTTTCATGGTAATCGGCGGTCTCGAACAAAAAAAAAAATCCACGACATAATCATAAAGTTCAATATTTGTTTGGGTAAGAATAACATTCATTGCTTTTAAAATTTTCTCCTTGGTGACAATTTCAGTAATTGATGCTTCAGAATATTTACATATTAACACGCAATTAACTTTTTATTCATTCTTTTGCAATTCATTTATTATTACGTCCAGGAAATCCTGTTTTTTAAACTTAAGAATTGCTTGATATTAAGAAAATGGTCGTTATTGTGTGAACGCAGTTTTGATTCTTTTTTTAAAAGTACACTGAATCACAGATGATATTGATGAAGGAATTTTTCTTACCTCCATATGAAATATATTATTCTCATTTGAAGTGCTACATTGATCTTCCCATTATATACACGAACTTTCAAGTTAATCCATGTCTTTCTGAACAGTTTTTGTCTTACATTGGAGAGACGAAAGGAGATGTAGAAGCAGTATTTTCCTTCTTCAAATGGGGTACCCTATAAGATGTACTTGGAGAAATAATAGCAGTAGTCTGAACAGTAGTTGTCATTGGGCTTTTAGTTGATGTCGCCTTAGGTTATCCATTCTTTTAAAAAATTTATTACAAATGGGACAGATATATACATTCACTGAATGTAATGTTTTAATATAATGAATTAGGTTTCTTTTAAAAGAAAACAGTTTCTTTTTCAATCCGAACATGTAAAGTCGTTTTCACTGATTGTCTCGAATGGCTCATTCCATTGCGTGTTGTTCATATCAACGAAATCCATTTCAGCCAATACATTTTCATCAATAGGAAAATCAATCCCGTTAAATATTTTTTTTTCTCTAATTAATCCATCGTTTTTATAATAATTAAATAATATAGATTCTTTAAACTCAGAATCATTTGCCATCAAATTTGAAGTTATAAAAGGAGGCAGCAATTTCTTTCTACATAACGTAATATTCAAACGAGATGTACAACGCTATTTAAGCAAGTAATTAGAATCTCAAGCAGTTGATATTTAAACCGTTGTCAAAACCAGAATGGAATGGTATTTGACACAAGTTATGAGTTATTTCCCTTTGAACATATTTCCATTCTTAATTAAAATGAACTGGTCTGCATACTTAAAAAAAATATTTAATGGTAATCACCCGTGTTTATCAAAGACAATAAACCTCGTGGAAAGAAAAAAGATCACTAGGGGGCCTCGATGCCCGTAACTACTCTAGAAGGCAAACCCCTGAGACACTCCCAACCTAGAGGACCAGTCCCCAGATATAATCCCCGGAACAGGGTGCCAGGCTATACCCCCAGATACTGAGTACCCATTTTAACCATCTCTTACGACATGAATAAGCTACAGTGGGGCTAATCTTTCACACCTGGTCATCACACTCGTGACGAATTAGATAAAAGAATTAAAGACCTATCGGTCGGAAGGAGTTATTCGAGTTCGCAATCGTTTACCATTCTTCTACCAACTTAGTTCGAAGACCTGCTTTGCCAGGTCTTCTACTGCCTGCGGAAAAGTCTATCTTGTTCAGAGAAGCTCCTTCTCCTCTACTCGATCAACTGATTTATATATAATTCCCTTTGAGTCGACCTAGTCCGTTCGCTTTTATTACATTCTCGTTGCAGTGAGCGCTATCGGACGCTCGTCGGTTAATGACTCTATGAGAGGAAGTGTTCAAGAGGGGGTACGGGAGATTCGGCAGCTGGTGAAATAGTGGTTTCGACGACCACTTGCTTGCTTCCGATACGGAAGCGGGTCTCTTATTCGGATAAAAAAGTGTTAACTAAAATTTCGGACTTTTCCACCGGTGTATAGCTTTCTGTAACACGTCGCAGGAAGTTATTCACTAGAGAAGGCAGCGAATGTAAAACGACTCTGAAGTATTTGGAAAAAATAACAGGTTTCAAAAGGAACGCTAACTCTGGTATTTTCGAACTGGTTCGCAAGAACAAGTTGTTCTTTCGATCCCTAATCCCACTTGCTGCCATATCGGTTCTGACGAGCCTTGATCTGATTTTTTTATCTTTTATTAACGTCACACATGAAGCAACACGAGGGCAATTGGTGACGGACCTCGTAATTCTGAAACTCGGTCAAGTGACGAGGACGTTACCTGAGCTGGCACCCCTTCTCCTAACTTCCACACCACGCTTAAGGGAGGACTTTGGGCCCCAAACAGATTTAACGTGCATCAGCCCCGGCTACACGGCGGATCTTTGGCGGCCAAGGATCGAACCCGCGACTGAACGAACACCGTCGGCCACGAATCCGAAGACATCACCACTAGGCTACTGCGGCCGAGTCTTGATCCGAATAAGCGATTTAGCAAATGTGTTTTTGAAAGGTTAATGTTATATCTGTGTAAAAGAGCAGGGTATTTAACTAAGTTTTATAATTTTAAAAACCAGTTGAAATGTTTTATATGTAATAATCTTCATTTATAGATAAGTGTTCTTAATAAGAAAAACGAAATGCTCAATCCGAAACAATGTTTTTATGAACTCTAAGTGTAGTACTGAAGTTTAGTTTTTATTAACGTCTCACTAGAAGTAACACGAGGGCTATTGGCGACGGACCTCGTAATTTTGAGCTACGGTCAAATGATGAGGACAATACCTGAGCTGGCACCCCCTCTCCTAACAACCACACCACACCAACGGGAAGACTTTGGGCCCCGACAGATTTAACGTGCATCAGCCCCGGCTACACGGCTGTGTAGAACTGAAATGCCAAGGTCAGGAGAAAAGGTGCGCTTTTAGACTTAGCTCGTCACAGTAGTTACGTCAGCGAAAAACTAAAACATCAGTTTAAAGTACAACTGCTCAGAAATGAAATAATGATCCACGCGCTATTTGGAGGCAAAGAAACAAAACCTAAGAAACACTAAATATTTTTCTATCGAATGGACTAAATTCACGTGACATCACGATCACACGATAACTTGACCACGTGATACTCGCCGATGTAATCAAATCCTGTATAAGTTTGTATTGCAGTGAGTTTGTAAAGTGCTATGTTTCATAAGCTTAAATAACTTGCATTTCATTAATTATACTACTTTTGAATTGAATGAGAAATCACAAAGCTTTGTTTTATATATTTTTGTCCTAAATAAATGCAAAAATCAAAATTTTAAATTCCTGTAATATAAAGGTATTGAATTATTCTGCTATCAACAAGCTGAAATAATGGCTGCAAATTTATTTGGTTTACATTAAGATATTTTATTAAAATTAAGAAAACTTATAACCTAATTTAACTGTGATTTTCTAGTATTTTTACTGCCCTTCTTAAAAATTTAATTTTATTATATTATTTGAGGACAGTTGTGTTAGGAAAGTTAATTAGTGAGGAAAGTTAATTAGTGTTGTGTGGATTTGAAAGTGTATTATTGATTTTAATTTGATAGTTTCTTTTTGTAAGATATGAGTATATAACGTTAATTAGTGGTGTTGGGAAATTGTAGTTAATAAGTTTGTATGTAAAGCCTGCTATCCAGACGCGGTCGAAGGTTTTTTGAATGTAGAGAAAGACCGCGCCTGTAGATTTACTTTTTTCTAATCCTGATGAGATATGCTCTGTTAGTTTGATTAGGTGGGAGGTAGAGAGGTGTTTCGTGAAGCCATATTGGTTAGGGTTACGTATGCTAGTGTTATCTATGTGGTCGTTGATTTGAAGAAGTTGAAGCGGAGGCACGGATTTTAAATACCAGCTTTTGGCGCAATTTCAAACATTTCGCTTTATCCAAATTTTAAAAACCTATAATTCAAGGTAGAAAATAGTTTAATCCAAATTTAAATCCTATGTTGCTTTATTTTTTAAACAGAATCAGCCTTATAAATA
>BMAW01110928.1:1202199-1259726 GCA_019974015.1 Nephila pilipes | reverse complement strand
CACACCTGCCCGGGCCCAAAACTCCCTCCAAAATAAAAATAAAAAAATTATATAAAAATTAAAAAAAAAAAAAAAAAAAAAAAAAAAACCACGTGCTGCTGAGTGTGGAAACAACTCATCATACTCAGATCTCCTAAAAATTCCTTCCTCTAAAATACTCACGAACCAAAACTGCTAAGAGGGCTAATTTAAGCATGTTCCTCAACAAATCGTATTTCAGATGAAAAATAATGCCTCACTTTCCAACGATGATCCGTAAGTCGATTATAAAGATCTCGCACTCCCACATCTTTCAAAAATTCGACCTATTTTGCTCAAGTATAATGCCAATTATAACCTGATCCTAGAGTAGATACAATGTAATCATCCCAAATCCTCTGCAAAATTAGCAGAATTTATTAAAATCCAACTAGATACTGATAATGAACAGAAAAATATTTTTTCATTCCTTAAAGCAAAGGTGAGAATACTACATCATCTAGTGCTGGCCTCATTAACGAGGGAATTAAGGAAAATGACAAGATGTCTTGAATGCGGTTATGCCCATCGCACTGGAGATTGCAAAATTAAAAATAAGATAGAAAAACTTGTCTGCATTAATTGCGAAATGCACATATCGGTTTCTGGTAAGGCTACTCACGACTCCCGAAACCAAAGCCATCTAAAGATCAAACCAAAATATACACAGAATCATTACAAATGAACTTTCTTACGTATATATCACCAGAGAACCCGGTCCATGATGCCACGGGTCAAGATATCTGAATCAGATGGAAACACATTTACTGAATTCGGGGGAAAAAAATGTAATCAAAAACATCTTTTCAGCCATCAAAAAACTCTGAAATTTCTTTAATTTTCCCCCAAATATGTCCCAAGCCGATGACGCTTTTGAAAATCTAAGCATATTTCATTAGGGCTTATACACTTCTTGAAAATGAGTATTTATATTAAACTTTTGCGCGCAGATTTAATTTAAATTCAAAAACAATCTGCTCTTTCATTTTAAAATCCTTTAAAAACACTCATCCCGTACAAATCAGTTCTTACAAAATTACAATAGAAACTCCCTATACAAAGATCCATCAATAGAAATAGCGCTCTGACTCACCCCTTGCAGCTAATGGCATGCAAGCTGATTCAGAGATCTCAACATTCAATTTGTTTTTTGGAATTTATCTACACTATTTTTAAATTTTCTCCAGCATTTTATAACTTTTCAACTTAAAGTGCAAAGCATCATTAGTTTTGAAAATTCTTGTTATAATTTTATAATGGGCAAAATACAGACCGAAGTCAAAGCACCAACAGTCCACCCTGACACATAGATTAAGAGCTGCGAGACTCATGTTCTCCTGCAAACCAGTCAACATACTCGCATAAGTAAACGATTGGAAGGGAATTTATATTTACGTGTTGCTTAAAAGTTCATTCTAAAAAAAAAAAAAAAAGATAAGCGGATTAATTCCTAAAATTATTGATAATAAGGTTTCAATAGATCTAAAAAGAAAGAAGATATATATGAACGATTCTATCTATGAAGATGCTGAGTCGATGTAATGGGAAAATTATTGACAGAAAATGCAGCTGATTTAGATTCTGGTTTAACAGCTGTTGAAAATAAATTGAGATAGACAATAGTTGGAAAACAAAATTTGTGTAAAAAAAACAGCTTTACAACAATGTTGTCCATGTAGGGTGGGAATAATCTTTTGAATAATTTATGGGAATTTCTAATCCTTTGAAAACTTATAAAGAGGCGATTTACCTAATCACAAAAAAAAAAAAAAAAAAAAAAAGTTCTTCCCTGCAGGAGATATTAATTAGAATTTCCATGAAAAAGTATTTCAGTGAATTAACATGGAAGAGACATGAAAGAATGGTAAATTAAGATGTGATAAATTTTTTGATGATTATCAAAAGGTGTTTAAAGAAAGAAAAAATTTGAATGTAACTGAATGTGTGCCATAAATCGAATTGAACAATAAATGTCACTAATTATCTCATAAGCCAGTGAGCTACTAAAGTACGACCAGATCCTGAGCTTCTGTTTCTTGGAGAGGGGAAACCTCTGGAAATGAATGTTTGTTAAAAAAAAAGTATAAATCTGCTAGAAATGATGCTGATATTTTGGAAATTTCCAACTGGAATTAGAGCCGATATAGAGAAAGCCTTTTTAATGTTGCATGTAGATTTTCTTAAGGTACTCCCTCCCCCCGCATAGAATGAAAAACAAGAAATTTATAAATATTGTTGAGTTGTGTTTGTTCTAGTCCCCTACCTTTGGAAACCTATAAGACATCTTTTGGGAAAATTGCCCTCCAGAATATAATGAAGTTGCTAAAAGAATGAAACAATCATTTTATATATACAATCTTGTTTATGGAGATACTAAAATTAACGAAGTGAATCACTTTATTGAACAAGCAAAATGTATTATGAATAATCGTTTCTTTTAATTTGAAAGTTTTTGGGGTTAATGCTGGTTGTAAAAATATTAACAAGCATTTAGGGGACACCTCTGTTTTAGAGATAATATAGAACTTAAATAACATTTTGAAATGCTGTTCAGATTTAGAACCTTTGATCTGTGAAAAGAAAACAATAAAGATATTAGTTTCACCCATAGTGCAGATGATTTTTGATCCTATTGGTTTGTTAACGTTAGCAACATTACTTCTGAAAGTATGAATTGCCTTCTAACTATGGAAAAGAATTTCTAAAATTGTTCAAAGATGTTACTTTACCTTGTCACATGATTCTTAATGACTCTTCTGAATAACAAATTTTTGTATATGCTTTTAAGGAGATATATGTTGCATGTGTCTTTGTAAGATAAGTAGCTAATTATAAAGTAAAGGTAGTACTTATTAAAAGTTATGTTTCGGGTAGCACCTCTCACACTATGTAGTATGCTGTGTTTAGAGTTTATGGCTTGTAATATGAATACTAGACTAAAGATTTTCCAGAGTTAATGGCTACATTTAGGTCTAATTCTATTATATCCTCTAGTGGATAAAGAAATAGGGACACTGGTCAATTTTTGTGAATAATGAGATTTTATTTCTGACAAAAACTCAATCATGGAAATATGATCTTGGGAATATGAACATTGTGGATATATTATCACACTGTTATTCTGGGAAAATGCTTGGTTGAAAGAAAATCCTGAAAATTGACCAATATATGAAATTGAAAGTCAGCCTAGCAAAGTAGACACAGAAAGACAAGGGATTAAAATTGTTAAATATTAACTTGGTAAAAAATGTACCTCTGGGCCAACTGAAAAATATACTAAATTATGATAGCTAGAGTATTGAGATTGATAAATAATTTTCTGAAACTATTCGAATAATTTCAACTTTCTTTAGCCAGAATTTAAAATTCTAATATATATATATGATTGGTTTAATTTAAATATGTTATTCACTTGGTCTTTAAAATTTGGTAAATTTATACATGACAATATTTTAAAGATGAAAATTAGAATAACTGAACAAGATGATGATGTATCATTTCTATTTCATATATTGTTACCTGGAAAATGTCAATTTACTAAATTATTGATTCTGTTTGCAGGAAAAGATACCATAATGGAATTAAAATGATGTAAACATTAATTAGAAAAAGCTTAGGATAATTGGAGCAAAGAAAACTATTAAAATGTTTTGTAAAATTGCATAATATGTAAACAATTAAATGTTAAATTTATCGCAAACAAACCAGCCTTTTGCCTCCTGACCAGGTATCAGACTGCATAGCATCTGAAACTGTAGATACTGATTTAACAGAGTCTTCAGTTCTAAAGACAGGAGGAAAGTATGGGTAGCATTATTTATCTGATCAGGTTTTCTTACTGTTCATCTGGTATTGTTGAGTTTTCTATCTTCTGGCATTTTTTTTACCAGCTTATTGGCATTTTATAGTTTGATGTGAAAAATCTTGCTCAATATATAGATGACAATGGAACAAATTTGAAAAGTGCTTTTAATGATCTTTCAACATTAAATGAATGAATGAATGAATGTAAAGTTTATTGGCGCAAGAGCCAGATATGGCTATGCTGCGCCAAACAAGATTAAACTGTGGTCTAGACGTGAAGTTGAAAAAAAGGTAAAAATGGTTGACAAGAAGGAGGGTCGAAAATAGAGAAGGATCGCTAGGGTATCCCGGGAGTGCGTCACCCGTGTTTACCAAAGACAGTAAACCCCATGGGAAACTTTCAACATTAAAACCCATCATATGAACCTAAAGTGGGAGAAAGATTTAACTGGGTATGATAGTAGAAAGCATTTATATACTGGCTATAAGCAAAGATTGAATAAACATTTAGAAGGGATAATAAAATAGTTAATGGTAGAACCACTAAACTTAAAATGCAACATGGAACTGTTCCATGTCCTGTGCAATGAATCTATCTCTTATACAAGGAAATGAGATACATGTAACAAAGAGAAATGTTGGTGTGTGTGGGGGGAATCTTATTTTTAATAAGTTGTGTGGCTGAACCTGATGAAGTAATATTAAAAAAACATACTTCGCCTAAGATGCATAAAGTTGCTTTACAGAAAACAATTTTAGTTACAAAATAGAACTATTTAGTTACAATCATTTCACATTCAACACTCTCCTCAAAGTCTCCAAACTAAAAGGGGGGGGGGAAATCAGTGATGTCATGTTGATCTCTGAATATATGGGTGAGCTTTCTATTTATTTTATATACATTTTGTAAATGGTGAAGAAAGTTGGAACAAAATGCTGGTTTATAATAAATATGGAACTTATTTTTAATTAATCAATACTACTCAGCATCAGGTTGATGCATCCTATTTGGAATTTTATTATGCTCCTAAGACTTTTACAGCTTACTGATCAGTTTTTATGAACTGTTGTTTTTAACACTTTTTATGAGTCTTAAGCAAAATTAGTTTGCTTATCAAAATTTTAAGCTGCCTAAAATATATATGCAATGAGTGATAAAATTAGGGAATCACCAGCCGAGTAATCCTAACTGTAGGCAATGGCTCCAATCCTTCCATTGTTTATTGGGTTCATAGTAACACTGAACTCAGCTTTGGTGTTTTGCAGGATGTTGTCAATTGCACCATCAGTGATTGGGACAAATTTGAGTTGTTCACTCATGACAGTGAAGGGAACAAAAACGAACACACAAAATTTAAAAATTTAGTTACAGAATGGCAAGTTTTAATCACTTTCTTCACAAATTTGAACAAAGGAATAACAATTGGCAATTGATTCAATTTTACCATGGTTAATTTTAATATTGGTTTTGATTTTTTTTGTCATTGAAATTCTGATTTAATACATAACTTTCATCAAATGAATAATACTATTAATTGTAATACTATGTATTACAATACTATGTTTTAAAAGTATTTCAAGAAATCAAAAATGATTAGTGATAATTTTATTATAAGAAATATAGCTTTTTCGAAATGAATGCCAAAAAATTATTATTTACCAAAATCCAATCAATGAATTAAAACAAAATCTTGCTTTATATGAATGTCATTTCAAAATTAATACTCTTAATTCTTTTTACCAAAATGTTTTATTTGATTGTAAATTTCTCTTTACAAACATTCACTGTAGTCCTCCTTCACAGTGATGGAAGTCCAATGGCTTAGAAGATTTTTCATTTAATCTAATACGCCATGTTTATTCATCTGCTGAATGACTAGGGTAATGATGGAAGGTCATCCACAGAAGAAAAATGACGTCTTCATATACTTTTTCAATTTTGGGAATAAATCTGGTGAACTCATGTCAAGACCATAGGGTGCATAAGGTAACACTTCCCAACTGTGTCGGAGCTTGATGTTACAGACTTGTACCTGGTTATAAAACGGGTAATGTGTAGCTAAGCATTGTCATAGAGAAAGAATGGCCCAGCCCCCCAAGAAGCCAAAATAAGTTTTTTTTTGTGTGCAATTTTCATGTTCATTCTTTGACGGGAAGAATGAAAGTATAGCCCTGTGAAATTCTACCCACTCAGAACTCTGCCTGTAATGATTATGCTTAGGAAATTGAAAGCAAAGATCATCATTTGTTAACCAGCACAACTTCACAAAATTTTTGGTCACGAGGAAGATGGAGCTAATATCTTCATTCGACTGTAATTTCAATTGAGGTACAAGGTTTCTAACCCACATTTTGTCAATAGGGATCATTTAGTGCAAGAAAGCTTGACTTTCATGTCAAATCTGCATTTTATTGAGGTCACAGAACAAAGGTGGTTTTGCACATGTCCAGTAATCAAGCAGGTAGGGGGACCCATCATGCATAAAATTTTCTCTTCTTCCAATCATTTCTTGGTAAACAGATGCTGTCAGTATTCCTGTCATTTCTGAAATTTCCCAAAATATCGAATGACAACCCTTTCCAAAGAAATCTGTCACAAGTTTCACACTTATTTTATCAGTTGATATTTTCTGATGTTGCGTCATTGTTGCTCACACAACCTTCACCAAAGTGATGAGTCTCATTCTAAATAGGATTTTATTAAGTGTTCTGAGCAATAAAATTATATTATAGAAAGAAAGAGATACAATGTAAAAGTTTTCAGAGTCATATGTTTAATTTAACTGTTTTAAAACCACTTTAAGAGTCTTTGGTTTCACTGGTGCAGACTTCCATACATTCATCCACCTTGGCTACCCCTTCCTAACAGCAAAGCTATATTTGCTGCACGAATCTCAACTATTTTCTGTGATGCTTCAGTCTAATAACTGTGCCATGATGCATGGGAATGCCTTTTGTGCATACTTCCAGCAGGTAAAATTTTTAAAAATTGAAGGAACAAATGGAAAGATAATTAGATAGTAAGACAACAGGGTTTTCACAAATAGTTTGCTTATAAATCCTAATTTCAGGCAGCTAAAGCATAACACAATTTTAATCCCCTCTAAAAAAAAAAAAAGTAGGAAGACCCCCCCCCCCCCCCATCAAAGTGACTGATTCAACCTTGTCATGTCATTTAATTAACAATATAAATATTGCCAGATTTTCATCTTACTGAACATAACATTTAATTTTTATAAATGAATATTATTGAATTTTAATTTCTATAAATCTTAATGCATCACTTCATATTTAGTTAAAACTTCATTAAAAATATACTTTTCTTATTTTGTGAAAAATTATAATTTTTAAAATCCTTGAATTTCTATAATTAATGAACCCATTGTGTCAAAATTTTTATATTTTACCTTTTGTTGTTTTATTTACTAAATCATTATTTCCTTGAAGGCTATTTTACAGTTCACTGAAAATTATTCAAAACATTATTTAAAAGTAGATCCTCCTTAAAAATATTTTATGTAAATAGTTGTATTGTTGAATCCACCCATGAGAAGATTAAGTACTTCAGCTAGAAATAGATAAAGTTAAGGAAAAGAATGAAATATGTTATAATGTCAAGCTGAATGATACATTTTTGTCCAGATAAGATTTATTCTTTGTGTGACAGGAATTTATTTAATTTAATATTTTTATACATACATACATATTTCCTAACTATTTCGTGATCAATTCCACAATAAAAGTTTAAGCATCTGAGAATTTTTAAAAATTATTATTCATTACAAATAGTTATTTCTTTTAAATATAAAAAAAAAATATTGTTATTTCAGTAACTTTAATAAGCAACCATTATTTAATATTGTCCTACATTTAAAAATCCACCAATGAAACACAGAAAAGAATCCAATAAAAGCAGTATAAATATATTGTAACAAAACAAAAAAAAAAAAAAAAAAAAAAAAAAAAAAAGCAATAAAACATCATGTTATATACATACATGAATATTATATACACACATACTCAGGCAAACTAAAATATTTTACATGTCTTCTTTCTCTAATTTTTTAGAGATAATAGCACAAATAAGCTCACCAGATTCCTAAAAAGAAAATATAATTAAAATTGCCTATATATAATGATTTTTTAAATATATCAATTTACACTTCATCATATTTGCACATAACTGTTTTCTTTAAATTAAATAATAAATGTCACAGAGATAAAAAAAAAAAATTAAAATTCTGTTTTAATATCATCACTTTTAACTGAAAATTATAACACATACAATAAATAATTAAGTGATTTCTTTTTGTAAGAATGTAGAAAATCTTTAATTTTAAAAATGACCACATATTAAATTTTATTTTCTTAAGTTAAAATACTTACAATTATAAATATTTTCAATAAAATTTATTTAATAAGATAAATTCACAAAGTAAATATCTACTCACATCAATTTCTCTTTTTGTATTATTGAAAACCTTTGAGTGATGAATGAATAATTTCTTTTGTTCACTGAAATAATTGTCCAAAATTCTTTTCTTTTTTTTCTTCCTAATCAGAATTACATATATACATCAATAATAATAAAACAAAACTAATACAAAGAAACAGATCTACATATCTGATCTATAGATTTATCAATTAGATAATAAAAAATTCTACAAATAAAATATCAAAAGAAAAATGCAAATTAAGGCTTAGAAATTGTAATGGGTTTTGAGAGATTTCTTGGTGTTTGAGATGAAAACCTCACCTTGTGAAAGAGCCGAAATACATGTAAATTTACTACACAAGAAGTCGTAGAAATGCTATAGAGGTAAGAACTGTAAGTAGTCAGAGCAAGTTTATCCAATTTGGGCCCTACTTTGGGAGCTGTTGTAACAAATTCTTGTTGTGAGTAAGAGACATAATTACTTAATAATGTCCAGCCAAAATGTTTAACCAGTTTATTCAATCCTTGAATAATAATTTATTTAAAGTATTTTCATCATCATTAAACTCTAGTCCTCTATCCGGGTTTTTCTTAGATTCTTCACTTACAAATTCCTTACTAAATAAGCAAAAGAAAATTTTCAATAATGTTTTTAGTTTTAATCATACACCACATGAACTAGTAGCAGCTACAACCTCTTACCCCTTGAGAGAAAAAAAGTTTTTATTTCATTTCAGTTGCTTGAAACCAGGAAACATAAAAAAAAAAAAAAAATTCTGAATAAACTGTTGTTTTATCACCTAACTACCTGTCCCTTAATTTCTTTAATTATTCACATATTTACTAAGCAGAAATATGCACAAAATGTAATGCCATATATTGCAGAATGATTGTTAAATTCTGTGGTGATTGTTTACTTATGATCCTAAAATGAAGCACCAACCCATGCACTGGAAGAGCTAATCTTTACTGAGAGCAAAAAAAAAAAAAAAAAAAAAAAAGAGTATATCAAAATTTAAAGCAACGATAATTGTTCTTTGATATTCATGGGACTGTGTACCTTCCCTGGGTTCCTGAAGGTCAAACTATCAATCAACTTTACTGCCTTCTTGTTCTTGCTGAACTCTATAAAATAATAAAGCAAAAACGACAAGAATTGTGAAAGGGAAAGTCATTTTATATTGCCTGTCAAGAGGTTTCTAGGCCATATACAGCACCCCAGTGTTAGACCACCCACCTTTTGCCATGTGACTTCTGTCTGTTTCCCAAGATGAAATCTTCATTAAAAGGAACAAGGTTTGAGTCTGGTGAAACTGTGAAAGAGAAATTGGCATGGGTCCTGAAAGAGCAGACAGAAGATTTCCAGCACTGTTTCGAACAATGGAAGACTTGCATAGAGTATTGTAGGGATAAAGCAGTGTATATTGAAAGTGATAAGTAAATATGTTCGAAAAGAAGATTATTTCATTTGTCACACTTGGCAATGTTGGCCATTGAAAAAAATTAACTCAACTTAAGATGAATATGTGGGTATCTATGCCAGGCAAGAAGAAATACACTTATTTTACACACCTTTTGCATATCTTTCTTTCTACAGAGTTGCTTTGAGCTCTCAATTAAATGTTATTTATCACAAGCAATCTAGAAGAATACTTCTTATTTTTCCTAACATATTTTGTCATAACAGGACTTATAAAACAAGGCCTTGAGTAAACTCACTGGTTGGTTTTTGGCAAATGAATCATTTTTTGTGTGTTTATTTAAAACTAGCTATACTTTAAATAATAAAATTATCACTGATCATTTTAATTTCTAAAAATAACTCCTATTTAATTGTAATATTGTTCCTTTGATGAAAATTGTACAGAATTAAATTAAAATTTAAAAAGTTCACACTATTATTACAACAAAACTACAGTAAAATTGGTATAAACTGTCAAATGTTACTCCTCTGTCCAAATTTGCAAAGAAAGCATCGAAAACTTACCACCTGAGAATAAATGTGTAAGTGAATGTATATCTCTCTTTTTACATGCCCTGCTATTTTTTATTTATATTTTTTTGCCCCCCAACTCACTCCTACTTTTAATTTCTAATCGCAGTTACTAACAAGAACATTCATGTGGACATCAGCACTAGTATCATACATGTAAGTGCAATTGCACCATTTTAATTTTTAAAAGTCAGTCTTTCTGGAATTCCATTTCATTAAAAATACAAGGATGTTCCATTCTGGTGGAGTTCTTAAATTGCATTATTTAATAGGGGTGAGCAAATGTTTTGCTTCTCTGGACTACAATGAAAAACGAGTTGCTTGGGACAGCACAAAATAACTAATTCTAATGATCTAACATTAGCTCATGGCAAATAATTAAGCAATTTGAATATAATAATTTTTATGTTATAAAAGCTTGACATTTGATATGTATAATAATTCATTGAAAATTTTATAAGATTAAAGATAGGTAGAAATCATAAAATATGGTATTTAGCAAAGAATTTTTGAAATGAATACATCAATATCTGATTTGATTGAAGTGTTTGCAATTCTTAAAGAGTTTATCTACTATGCTCTAAAACTAATTTTACTGATTGAATTCTTATATCAAATCACAAAGTAATGCAGTTTCTCCCCATTTATGTTTGGCTAACTTGTTGATATACAAAAATTTTTCAATTTCATTTGGATTATGTTTATGATATGCAACATTGTATAGAAAAAGTGGATTTTGCCTTGAAAACACATGTTAAAGTCATTTAAATGGACAGTCAAATCTAAAAGCCTGTTGACATTAAGTTGAGGTACAAATTTTGCTTATGATATCATTTTTGCGATATCATAAATGACTTCATTAAGTCTGTCTTAAATATTTGCAACGTTTGATCTTGATTCTGCCATACCACTTCTGTAAAATATATATTATTATTCTCATCAGGCAAAGTATTTAAGAAATTCTTAGAAATGAGAAAAAATCAGTCCCTGTGGACCCTAATAAAATTCAGTTTTGATAATGATTTGCATAACATGGCCCATTTTGAATGCTTTTCTATTTAATTTTCTTGGTATTATAAAATGATATTTCATCAAATAAGAGTTTTTAACAGTAATAGCATTGCCATCTATTACTTTTATAAATCCCTCTCAAAGGAGGTTATTTGGCATAAGGAGTTTTGAATTAATTTTATGGAGTTATATTTTCTAGCTATGGGTATTTCTTTCACTCCACATCGATGAGTGCATCAGTTTGAATGCAACCCATGGATTTAGATAACCCTGCTATAACAGGTAATCATGATTTGGCTAACTCAGGTCTATAAAACTTAAGTTGAAACATAGAGACTTATTTGCTAAAATTTACATATAAACATTTTTTTATACCAAGCTGAAAAAGTGCTGTTTAAAAAGTTTTCAAACAAGTGAAAAAAGAAAAACTTCATAAGAAATACATTTATTCTGATTAAACCCTCGTGCTACAAGCCTAGCTTCTAACATTGCTATTTTTACCTTAGTTAACCCTTTTGAGATTACGCATATCCATCTATTCACTAAAACCTTTTCCTATTTGAATTTCAGCTTACATTGCTGATTCCCATTCAATTTTCTGAGGTGAATGTACAGTTTCTTTTGTGTATAATTATGTCTTTTTAATTTGCTTCAAGGTCTAACTCAAATCCTTCTATTTCTGCATCTGTTTTGCTGAAAAATTCCTTTTTATTCTATTTATATATATATAAAAAAAAAAAGTTGATATTCTATGTTTTATGATTCACAATATTTTTTGACTTCGTTAAACGAGCATATTCTACAATAAATGACCATCTGAGGAACTTTCATTCAAAACCATAGGAAACTAATTACAGTTGTTAATTCTGAAGTCTTGAAATATTGTTTCTTTGCAGCCCCTCTTGAAGAATTCTATTAATTTCAAAACATTCATCATCTCAATTGTCTTCTTGTTTAAAATAATTATACTTTTTTAAAAAATTAATAAGGTTCCACTACTGCTTTGATTGCGTTTTTATGCCTCTCATCCAAACTTATTAATGGTTTCAATTTAACATTTTTTGTTAATATCACAAATTCAATAATATCTGATTTTCACAGCATAACCCAGGAAAATTCAAATTTCAGGCATTTGACCTAACTCAGCGGTCGGCAAGCTGTGGCTCGCGAGCCGAATGTGGCTCTTTTGATGAAAACTTACGGCTCCCCAGTTCCATTCGAAAAAATTAATAATTTATCATCAAAACCCTTAAAAAACATTTTTAAGTACCTAATTTCTCAATAACTTCTACTTTCATAATCCTGAATTACTAATCACTACGCTAAACATGACTGTATTCGATAAATTTGAACTATTGTTTTGTTTTTAGAGATGAGACTCTGTGACCATGTTTATCTTTCAGCCAATTACATTCCATTTCCATCTCACTCAAACAGCCACTGACTAGAGTTTAGACAACATGTCTAGACAATAGACGTGTTATCAGTCAGTCATCCTCGGATAATGCGGTAGACTATACATTGCATGTGTATTAATTTAATCGCTGGCGGGGTTTGCGTGTCTATTCGCTTGTTGTTACAAGAAGAATACGATTGAGAAGCGAATATCTTCTCAAATGTATGCACACATATAATATAATAAAATCAGTAACAGAATTGGGTTAGAAATCTGAGGATCATGTTAACTAAGTAATAATGGTAAATAAATTGTTTGCCATTTTAGATAGCTAAGAAAAATTTTAAAAAATAAATTTTTCAGCTCTACCGCCAGCATGGCATCTAGTAAAAAAGAGAGAGAAACTGAAGAAAACCGAGAATTCAATCAGGATTGGACGGAGTTGTTTGCATTCATGTGCAACACAAATGGCCTTCCGACTTGTCTCATTGGCCCCGAAAAACACACACATTAAGAAGTCAAATTTTGAGAGACACTTCAATACAAAACATACCAAGTTTGTTGGTAAATATCCAAACAGTGACACACGAAAAAAAACTGTTGAAGAGCTCCAAAAAAACAGTCAAGTTCCATGCTAAGTAACTGGGGGCAATCTTCCAATAATGTAAATCTGGCAAACTTTGCAGTATCATTAGAAATTGCAAAAAGAGAAAAACCATTCACAGATGATGAGTACCTCAAAGATTGTTTTATACACGCATCTGAAGAACTGTTTCGTGATTTTAAGAACAAAGCAAAAATCATGAAAAACATCAAAGATTTGCCAATATCTACTAAAATGGTACAAAATAGAAATGCTAAAATGTCTTCAATTATAACACATTATGCAAGTGTAAAACATTCAACTGGCTTCTGCCTTAACACTTGCTATAGACGAGTCTAGCAATATAAATGACACAGCACAAGTTACCCTTTTCGTCAGATATATGTAGTCCCAAGGTCCAAAAGAAGAGCTACTAGGATTGCTATCGCTCTCAGGACAAATTGTGTAGAAGATATTGAAAATGCTGCATAAAAATGTCAGGAAGACAATTGAATCGATATAAATAAAATCGTTTCCATAGCAACTGATGAAGCCAGAAATAATACAGGAATACATAGAAGGGTAACATCAATTCTTCAGAAAAAAATAGACCATGAAATTCTAAAGTTTCACTGCATAATTCATCAAGAAGCACTTTGTATCCAAACATTTCTGGCCGAAATAGCTGAGGTCATTAACTTGGTATTTAAGATTATTAACAGCATCTTCCAAAAAAAATTACTTCTTTTGTTTAAGACATGGAGAGTGGTAAATTTAAAAGTCTGAATTAATATCGCGATGAGACCAATGCAATTCTTGACACAAATTACTTCTGCATAACTTTAAAAAAACATGAAGGATGGATTCGCTGAGAGATTCGGGCAATTCAAAACAAACAAAAGTATTCTCGAGTTCATAGTAAAACTTCTCAACATAAATAAAATGAGATCAACATTGAGACATTTGGAATTGTTCATCAACGATTCAGAATATTTTCTTTTGACCTGCAATAATTACGCCACTCACAGAAATCTTCTTTGGAATATTCTCAAGATAGACCCACAGCAAAATATTAATTTCAAAGAATTTTTGGAGAGAACCAAGGCTAATAAACAAGTTTTCAGAGCATTCTTGCAAAAGATGAAATATTTTGATATTTATTGAAGAAAAAGAATCCATGAAAAAGGGATAAAGTCATTGTTGCTTCATATCCCACAAAACAATCAATCATTGGAATTGTTGCTGGATCGCTTTCAATTTTATTTGAAAACTAAATACTTGTGGAGCGACAAGGTCACAAAACTCAAGAGCAAATTGGAATAGCAGGAGGTCCAGAAATGCATGCACATCGTGCAGCATAAGTGGACTGCTCTAAAAGAAATTCTGCCAGTTGAGACCCTCATATTCGGTACATGGAATAGTCTTCCAGAATTCTACAGTGAGGTGAAGAAGGTAGCATATGGAGTGCTGACGATCTTCGGGTCGACATATTCGTGTGAACAAGCGTTCCCTTGCATGAATATAATAAAAAGTAAAGTTAGAAGTCAACTAACAAATAGAAATCTAAAGTCGCACTTGAAACTTAAAACAACAATTTATAAGCCATATTTAACCAAACTTTCAAAAAGCATGCAAAGTCAATGCTCCCATTGATGTAACTATCTATATATGTGTTTTTATATAAATAAATATTATTCCGTATTTAAAGCCATTTATTAAAAATCAAATATATATATATGCAAATACTATAACATTAAATCAAAAAGTTTTAGTGGCTCTTTAAAAACTGGAAAATTTTGTAAATTGTAACTTTTGGCTCTTCCGTTTCAATAGGTTGCCGACCCCTGGCCTAACCTGTTTGGAAACATATTAATGTGTAATACATCCAAAGCTCTTTAATTGTTTAACAGATTATTTCTGATATTTAAATAATTCAAAAAGACTTTTACTAAAACTCTTATGCTTGAACTGATTCCCACCATAGAACTGATACACATTAAATCAGTTGAGACCACAAGCCCCACCTGTTAGCATGGTGTGGATGTATGGAGAAAAAGGTGCCAGCTCAGGTTTTGTACTTATCGCTTGATTGAGGTTCAAAACTGTAAAATCCATCATTAGTAGTCCATCTAAATATATTAATAAACTATGAATCCATTTGATGTAGTTGAAATGAATTTTTTGGAATCTCAATTTGTTCAGAGGTATAGGAATTTGTTCTTCATTTATGCCCTTGTTTTTTAAATATTAGGAAATTCATGATTAATAAATTTTCCTCCATGTGTTAGTCATGGTAGAAATAATCTCTCCTTCTAATGTTCTTTCTGTGTGCTATTGAAACAATTTAAAATATTCTTTTGTTTTGTGTTTTAAAGGTGAAAATCTTGAAAAGCTATCTATTAAAGAGAAATAGCAATGGTTTCCAGTTTTAATAATTGCTAAGATCCATGTAAGCTAATTCTCAAGGTTTCTTTGATCTTATTTTACCAATTGGTTTAAATGATTTTCAAACCATTTTTGAAATCTTACAAATTGTATAATTTTTTTCATTTTCCTGTAATTCAAGTTCAGTATTTACAGAATTTTTCTTTCAGTGTCATGAATGTATTTATCGTTTGCATGACAGAATCTCTTGAGCCAAATATACAAATTTATTTGTTTAGTCACAAAATGACATTTTGCTTTTTCATACTTAAATAGTTAGATATAATAAAGTTCCTTCCCTCTCTAATTGTGCAAAATAACAGTTCATTATCATTTTAGAAACTTATTTTCCTTCCATTAACTGCAAAAAGGTAACTTACATTTTCTGATATACGAACTGAAATTAGAGTTCACCTTAACTTTGGATAATGCAGAACATCATTTTTAAGTTAATAAATATTTTCCTTAAAATTTTTACCTGTTCTATTCCTTCTAAGCCAAGGATATGTTAATGTACCTATGGCTAGGGACATTAACATATAATAAACAGGTACAAATTTACAAAATAAATTTATATCACAAGAGTGGGAGATATTGCGAAAAATAAAAAGGAAATTTCTTTTAAACGTCTCTAAGAATTTATATCCTTTTAAGACCCAAAATATTTTTACCTTCAAATATAATATTTTTCTGGTTATTAACTCTTTACCGATTCCATTGACTCTGAAAAAAATAATAAAAATATTTTTTTTTTTGCTACTCTCCTGGACCGTGGGGAGAACCCGCACGATTGTGTGGATTGGGCTTTTCATGTGAAACCATCACCTGTAAAATTTTTTGAGTTAAACATTTTCTGACTTTAAGTTGATAGCAGAAACTCTTTCAACTAAAATTGTTACAAAGAAATTATTTGAGTATTATTAATTCTTTTAGTAACATATTATGTACAATAGAAATCTTTAAAACAAGATTTTTTTTTGGATAAACATAAATTGACATTGCATTTTTCACAATATGTTTTGGAAACATATTTGCATTTTTCAAACCTGGACCTACAGGCATTGAAATGTCATCAATACATGGGAAATGCGCATACATATCATATTATTTATCATGGCATGGTTTTGGATTGTAGTATTTTGATATCTTCACAGGTGGACTAACCAATTCAATAGCATCTTCTTCATCTAAGATGTTTCTGTTAGCAGATGGAGATGCTACTAGAGCTTCAGATATCTCTAACTTAAATTTCAGTAAATCTATTTTTTTTTAGGAATTTTATCTGGAATTGCATCTAATTTTTACTGAAACCAAGAATTGGTTACAGCTAAGTCAACGAAATGCAAAATAACCTTTCCAGGTTCATTTTCTTGTTTTGAACCATGTCCTATTAGCATTCCATCTGCTGATTGCAAATATCCACACACCCCAAGTACTGATTGTACGTTTTCACCACAGAAGGGTATACCTCAATATATTTACATGAGATTTTTCACCAGTGCTTTATTTTTACCTTTGGTTCCATACCACAACAATTTGAAGCCATCATCACTTTTTTGTTGTCTTTCGAATCAATAACGACAATTTTATTGTCTTTTGAAACATGTTCAATGTATGCTCCACTTGCATTTGGAGCAGGACTGACTGACGTAACGCCCAAGTTGCACCGTAACAAAGTCTTGAGTACTACGAGCAACATAAATAGCTTATAATGAATATTGTTCATTATTTTACATTTATTAAAACATTAAAACAAAAATTTGTATCAAAACAATTAGAAATATATTGATAATTTTCCTTTTACAATAGATAAGATCGCAAACTGTATCTGTAGTACTTGTCCGCAAAGCTAGACTAGCAGGCTGAAAATTAAACATGGACTACAAACATTCTTTACTGATAAAAAAAAATGATACCTTAAACTTTCTGCTAACCAGCATGATCATTTGATTTGGGTTTTCTTACATATGGCTATTCCAGAAGAAAAAAATGTAAAGGAATGTCTAATTCCCCCGGTCATACAGCCTGGGTCTTAAAATGATATATAATCAATAATTAGAGGAAGGACCTAAAATAAATTATACAGAATTTTGCTGTGACAATTCAGAAGTTTCTTCATTAGTCTTAAGATATGCAAACTTCTTTCATATCATACGAAATGTTTGCAGGCATAGAGGAGCTAAACATTTTGCATGTTAGGGTGTTCTGTTTCAAGTGTGGGAAAATGCTTGGATTTTTTTATTAACATTGAACTTAGAAATAACAAGAGGCTATTGGCGATAGATCTCATAACTTTGAAAAATGAGCAAGCCACGAGAATAACATCTGAGTTGGCACCTCTTTCTTAACTTTCACCTCTTCCAAACATGAGGACTTGGAGCACTGTCCTGTATCATTTTCACATGATATGTCTTTAATCAGAAATCAACACTCAACTTGAAAGGAACTATACTGGCAATGATAACTAGATTTCTACACTTACAGAAAATATTTGGAATGTGCACCCTGTAGTAGCTTTGATTTGTTTTAAATTACACTATGAGCATTATGTTGAATTTCAGATGAATTATCCATTCAATCTTCACTTCAAAGTAATTTATGAAGTCATTAACAAAGGAAGAAGCAGTGTAAAAAATGTATTTAGAAGCAATACTTCTAACTTTATTTCCAACTATCTCCCCAATTCTCACAACCTTAACATAAAATTAATAATTGTTGCCCAAATAAATTATGGTTTTATATAACACATTGTAACATGTACCAAATTTTTTTTCTTTATATAAAAAAATAAATTTCAGGGGTATTAAATTTAATTTACTTTTTGTAGCGGCATAGTTGCCTTGATTTTCTGCTATATGTGATAAAAGCTTCAATTTCTAAAATTCATAATTTAATCACTGAACAAACTTTAATTAAAAAAAAGTGCATTTAATTCCTGTAAAGTACTGTTTTTTTTTTTATAAGATAGTAAAATATTAGATGTAATTTAACAAAATAAAGAAACAGCAAAATATGGAGAATAGACTATTATCAAATTGCAGAAGTTAAAAGTAATCAAAAATTAGATTATATTTAATGGTCTAATTAGTCAACATATCAAGCTTCCAAATGGTCAAATAAAAGGTGTTCTACTAAAACCATAAAAATTAGTCATAAGGTAAACAATTATTCAACCATTAAATTAGGGATGAGAATTTCTCCAGTAAGTTAGCTAATTTTCTGAACTCCTGTTTTTTTTAATTGCTAAAATAAAACAACAAAATAATTCAATGCTAAAGAATTATTATATATATTACTAAAATGCATTTGATTATTTTACGCACATGATGAAAAATCAAACCATTGAATTTTTTTTAAAGAATTATATGTTGTATCAAACTCATACTAAGAACATCATGTTATAGTTTTACCTGCAAACAAGGATAACATAAAACATAGTTGGTAATACCTGAAAATGAGCATTTTTTACATGTTCAAAATAAATTGATGTAAATGCTGGTAATAAAGTATTTGAAATTATTTTTCTGTTGTAAAATGTATTGTGAATTTAAAATATAAGTTTCTCATAAGCTTGGAAACCTGAATCCTCAACTAAAGAAAATGGTTGCAATTTGTTAATAATTTCATCAGCCCACCATCAATGTGTTTTATTCAAGAATTTAAAAACATTTTAAAGTACAGTTTAAGTAAATTAATGTGTATGTGAACAAATGGCCAGAAAAAACAGCCAAGAACACTGAACAAAAAAGCTGCCTGCCGAATTTTTGGCAGTGAGGAGAAACTGCTTGGAAATAGCAAAAAAGTCTATGGAAAAATACTTGGCAGGGTGTTCTCATTCTTTAAAATCAACAGGTTTACAAGAGCAATCTATTTTTTTAAAAATCCCTATCAATTTTTATAATATAAAATAAACTAGATTTATTCTAAGGCAGACATTTGGATTTGCCAATGGATAAATTTATTTGTAATGAATACTTAAAATAATTATTCACAATGTAGTAGATAAAAATATTAAACAGGTCAGCTTGTTAAAAACTTATATTAGTATGTTGACATTTTTTGAAGAAATGCATTAATTTACCTTTTGTAATTTTGCATGTATATTTTATTTAATGGGAATGAATTATGGTTAGCAAAAAGTCACTTACATAAGAAAACACTTTAAGATAAATGATATGATGGATCCATTTAAAATTCATCAAACAATCAAATTAAAATGTAAAATATTCATATGTATTACATATTCAATTAAATTTTATGCAATAAATATTTAAAAAATAAATTAAACTTGTCAATCCCAATTTTTGGATTTTTCTGTATTATTAAAATAAGTATGAAAATTACAAACTCAATAATCATAACCTAAGGCAATACTTTTATTTCATTAAATAATTTTTAATATGAATCAGGAATATATTAAATTACCTATTATGAAATGCATTAAAAATGAGAAAAAAATATTGCTTACACTTCTTGTAGTTCTTTATATTCTTCTATAAATAAAGCATTCTTATTTTCACTCATCACTGTTTCTGCTCTAACTCTTTCTAACACTTTCAGCATTTCGTCGCATTCAATTTCAAGAGCTTTTACTTCTTCCAATGCTTGCTTAAAAAAAATAATAAAGGTATTTTTCTATAATTTTATAAACAGCTAAGGGAAAAAAATTGATTATTTTATATATTAATCAAATTTTTAGCATTAAGTAACTGAGAAATTTTTTATTTTCCATATTAATAAGAATTTTCTCATTACTGTACAAAGTATTTAAAGTTTATACACGTAATAAATCATAAATTAATTTTAAAAGAAAAATTATTGCTAACTTCCTGGAAAATCTCTTCATCAAAAATGTGTGATGCTTTCATTACAATGAAACAATTTAGTTAAAATAAGTCCTCGAATGGCAGTACAATCCAAAATAACAAATGGAAAAATATTATATGAAAAAACTTTTAATGGGTTTCTTTTAAACCTTTTTTCAATTGCTGTATAATGGGATAATTTATTTAGAATAACCCATTAAACAGCAAATATTCACAATTTTAATTGCCAAAGTATATAAATTATTAATGAACAAGTAATATCTTAACCCATCTCCATAAAGTTTCAGTAAAATCTTACTTGCAACAATGTCAATCTATCTGAAGAATTGCCTTACACTTAGCAAAAATGCTTTTATACTAATAATACAAAGATTAGAAATTACAAAAAATTCTGAGAAATTAATTTTTTAATCAGTTTTTTCAATTAAAAATAACCCCAAACCAAGAAAATAAGTGAGACTCATGAAACAAAAATGATGGAATTTAAATTCCTATTTTTGATGCTTTTTTGAAACACTCCATGTTTCCTCAATTTTAATTGCAAATGCTGTATTAAAAATTTTCCTTAGAGCTTGCTATTTAGTATTGAAAATGTAAAACCTTTTCTCTCGTTTGCAATTAATTCAATTAATATATCACTAATTTATGTGTATAAGCATACACAGATTAAAAACAATAGCAGAAAATTCCAAATAAAAAAAAAATCAAAAAGCTAAAAGAAAAAGTGAGTCTAGCAGTACTTTTCTTACGAATGATACAGGAAAATGTCATGTACAATAAGATTAACTTTTGGGATATTTATCTCCATATATGTAAAACTACTGTTTCCTTTTAATAAATTTTTTAACCCAGTACAGAAAAATCTCCCTTACAACATTTAGATTTAAGTGCCTTAGAAAAGACCAAAGAATATTTTTTTAATTCCTTAATTTTAAATGTATTCTATTGTAGGGGTCAGCAAAGTGGTCAATATAGTATAATTAGGGGTCAATTTGATCCAGGAGGTCGATTAATAAATACCAATACTATTCGATAGCAAATTTATCGATAGCAATGTAGTATATACAATTTTTTTGGAATGTCACTTGTAATTACAATATAGTAAGTAAAGTTTTTATAATAAATTATACCTTATTTAATTTCTCATTCCAGCATGTTTTAAAATGATTATTATTATTTTTTTTACCATTTAAAGTTTGCGCTTTTTGCGATGTGTTACTCATTCTCAGACTTGTGAGAGATGATTCTTGCTCAGGTTTGCTACAAAATAGCCCAAACTGTCTACATGCCCTCATTGTTTCATCACTCACCCTTTTTGCATAATGGCTTCAACTCTAGACAGTACTGACTTCTATGAATGTGTTGTTCTTGATCAGCAGCACTTCTAAACCTGTTTCTATCCCCCTAGAAGCAGATTCTTTTTGCTTTATAATTGTTTTATTAGAACTCTACTAATACCACAATAACGTCATTGACTTCCAAATAAAAATGCCAACATCATGCAGTGAAATATTTAAAATTTAGTTTCATACCTTCCCCGATGAATGAAAGAAAATCATTATGCCTTTTTTGTGAGAAAACTTTTAAGAATGATGGCATGAAACCAGCCAAATTAAAAGATCACACCGAGAAAATACATTCAGATAAAAGAACAAAAATTTGGATTATTTTAAAGAAGCATATAATTAGGACTAACCTTAAAAAAAATTATTAAACCATCAAATGAAGACTATAATGAAGGCAAGTTTATATGTGTTTGTACAATATTTCTCTCAATAATGTAAAAAAGGGAAAACCTTATTCAACACTGCAGAAGATATAATTGTACCTGCAGTTAAAAAGGGCATTGAAACTGCAATTAAAAAATATTCTACCACTGTTTCAAGATGACAACCAATTGGTGCAAATTCAGTAAAAAGGCAAATTGACGAAATGAGCGAAGACATGGAAAATACCGTGTTTCGGAACTAAGCAATTGGAAGTTTTCTATCCAACTTGATGAAGTCCCCTTTAAAAGTTCTTTGTTTATGGCTTATGTAAGATATTTTAGTAAAATAAAATGTCAGATTCTTGACCAACTATCAATTGCTAAATATCTTGAAACTGACACAAAAGTAACAACAATGGACCAGTGCTTTAAAGAATACTTGAACAAGCAAGGAATTTCAAAAAATATAACTGCAGTAGCTACAGATGGAGCACTTGGTATGGTAGTCCGTTACAGAAGTTTTACAACTTTACTTAAGGAAAAAGTACTTGGTATACGTACCATTCATTGTGTATTTCATACAACTAGTTGCAAAATATCTCAGTAATGATCTTCATAATACATTATAGTTGTGTATTAAATCAATTAATCAAACTAGAGTACAATCTCTTAAATCATTACTGTTTGCTAAACTTTGTGAGCAAAATGATGAACTACCAAACCAATTATTATTATACATCGAAATATGATAGTTGTCAAGAGGTAAAGACTTGTTGAATTGTTTGAAACAGTAATAGAATTTCTTACAGAAATATATCCAGCATAAAGTAACAAATTTATATATATATATAAACATATTTTTAATTTGGTACATGTACTTACAAAAGTTCAATGATATTCAAACACATCTTCAAGGAAAACATAGTACATTAATTCAAAAACAGACAATTATTTTAATCTTTCAAGTTAAATTAAAATTGTTTAAGTCTTCATTGTTACATAAAGAGTTTCAATACTTTTCAAATTTATGACAATTAGATATAACTGACGAATTGGAAATACATACATATCATCTCCAAAAATTAAGAGCTGATTTTACACTTCAGAGATAATGAAAATATGGATATCTCAGAATGAATTATCACGCCACTTTCTGCTCAAGTTGAAAATATCGACAGTCACTTGCAAGATGAAGTCATTGAATTATTAGTTGAACTCTTGAAGAAAAGATTCTTTTTAATAATTTAACTGTGAGAAAATTTTGGATGAATATAAATATTATGCAAAAATATTCAAAACTTTGTAAAGTGGATTTCCCTTTTTAATAATATTCCCAAGCTCATGTATGGTTGAATCTGGTTTCAGTCATATTAATTCTATTTTAACAAAGCAGAGAAATAAATTGAATGTAGAGCTCCAAGGCCATTGAAGACCAAAATCAACAAATTTCGAACCAAACATCACTAATCTAGCCAAGCAAGAACATCAATCTGATTTATGAAAAATAAATCATTTAAAGAACAAGTAAGTTTTTTCTTTTCTTTAATTTTTATAGAGAGGGTTGATAAAAGAATATATATAATTTTATTTGGGGGGGGCGGCCCGATGATCAAAAAAGTTTGGCAGCCCCTGTTCATGCATGCATGCCTAAAGATGATGATGGCTTGATAATTTTTAACAGGTTCTTTATTTCAAACCTTTTAATTAAATTTTTTGAAAATTCTTACAGGAAGAGCATATTTGGACTTCCATCACATAGAAACTAAGTGTAAGAATACATGTTCTATGACACAAGAAAATATACAACATTGATGCATTTTAATAAATTTTAAATATTTTTTTTTAAATTCAAAAGCAGCCTCAAAAATACTTATTAAATATATCTCCTAACACTGAAATATAAAGTTTTGTACAAATGGGGGATGGGTAATAACTGTGCCCATTCTTATTGCAGCTGTGTAAAATTGATAATACTGTTAATTGTTAAAGGGAATTAAATTATGATGTTATTTTATTAATCAACTTAATGTCATGCTGAATTTTTATAAGCAGTTGAAAGGAAACATGAAGAACAGATGAAAAGATTTTTCAATTTGACTCTAAAAAAGACAATTTTTAAAAATAATGAAATTCTTTAAATTGATTTTGTAAATGATTCTCCTTATAGACTTTTAAAATACATTTAGTTCTATGCAGTATTATTTTCAGAGGATATAACAGTTATATTGGCAAATTTTTACATAATATATTTCATCTTGACAATACAAAGTGCACTAACCTGAATATTCAGAGCAAAATATTTTTAAACATTAGAGGTTATGGAAAGAAATTGGGAGAGAAAAAAAGCCCATTTTGGAGAGATAACCGAGAGGTCAACAGAGACATAGCTAGAAAATGAGAACACTCATTTCTTTTGAAAATAAAATAAAAAAATATATTTATAAAAGTACAAATTTATATACATCAAACGCTATGTTTTGATAGAACTGCCTTCTTTCTGAATGCACTTTGTGAGTTGAAAGGTGAGCTTTCTCATAACTTTCATCAAAAGACTCCTGCTGCCTTTTTGACTCAAGTCTTAGATGGTACACTGGATATCATTTGTCAAAGATCTTTTACCAACCATAAACAATTTCAGAGATGGAATTTTAAAGGTGGTTATGGTTGTGTCCAAACCAAATGAGCCAAAGTGTTACTTTGTGGCACTGGCTGTGAGGGAATGTGCATTATCATGCAATAAACACATCTCTTTGTTAACATTATGTATTGCCTTTTGAAATATTTTTAAAAGTTTCTCAGTTTCACTCAGCATTACCTGCTTCAATCTGAGGTAGAAATACAATGATGAGAATCCCTTTACCAAAAGACAAATCTATGTTTTTTAGGCTGAAACAACATTAATTGTTTTCAGCAAGCTCTAATACTAGAAAGACCATTAGCAGTCGTTATGACAGCAATAAGAAATCAAGAATAAAGGTTTGATTTTTAATGCAAATATCATTGTAAAAAGTTAAAATAAGTTATATTAAAAAAATTAAAACAAAACAAAACAAAGTACTGGGGGGGAGGAGGATATTTCTATAGTACACAGCTCAAATCTCTATGGCGGTCATTTTGACTGCTTTAGTCATTTTAGGCAGAATATTAATTTACTGACTTGTTACACAATATTGGAAAAGGAAAAAAATTCAGATGCTTTTAAAAACCTTAAAACTAAAATTATGAAATCAGAGAACTGACATAAACAGTTTAAGAATAATTGTTTTTCAAAGTGGCTTTGCAGTCAAAATGACCATTCTGGTTATACCAATACTGGATGAAAATCTGAAGGTGGTAGAACAAGGTTGTGAGAAGAATAGTTAATGATGTCTCAACTAAATGAGCTCAACAGTTACTTAATGGCATTGGTTGAGTGGGGAGGTAAACTATCATGCAACAAACATATTCTCTTCATTAATATTCTTTTTAATACGTCTCTTTCTATAATAATAGTTTTTCAGTATTATCATTAATTGCTGATCCTGGGGCAATAATTCAAAAAGAACAACCCCTTTACAGTCCCCAAAAAACAAAGGCCATGATTTTTAGAGCAGAAACCATGATTTTAAATCTTTTGCCGGATTTAAATTTATGATATCACTTGTATACATTAGTATGGTTCAACATCCTATACATAAAAACAATTTTCATTTCATTCAGACTCTAGAGTTGCATGTTTTCCTATGCGTGTGCAGATCTTGGGATTAGGAATCGCTCTACTCATTTTAACATGGTACTGCAAGTTTTGAAATTATTGAGATAAAAGAGCATGCCTTCTACTCCCAAGATCTTGAACACAAGGCTGCTAATTTTGTTGGGAAAAAAATTACCCTTTGAGCATCAAAGATTCAGTACTTTTACTTTCTGAAAACCCTTCCTACTAGAAATAATTCAAAAAGCACTTTTTTTTTTTATTAAACAGATTGGCATTGTATCTTGGAACTGATTGTCCAGCATTAAGATGTTCAATAAATGGAATATCATAGATGGGTTAAATAAATTACAGATTTATTAAGTTTAAAATTAAGATTGAGAATTTAAATGATGTGAAGAAAGATGGATGGAAGAATCAGAGCAAACATAGACCTAACAAATTGTAAGTTACAGTCAACCTATATAAAGTGATTATAATTATAACAAAAAAAAAAATTGCAGTTAATTAACTAAAGCAAATAACCCTAGATTTAAAAACAAACCAAATATAATATAGTTATGTTTGAATGAATTAAAAAAACATAGCAGTGTTTACATCATTTTCATCTTCTATAATGATACATATAGTGTTCTTGGTTCATGTTTTGACCAGAGGAAAAAGTTATCCACAATATACAGCAGTCAAATTTTTTTAAAATAAGAGCATATTTATAAAAATCTTTTTACCTTTTCTTCAGCATTTAAACCACGTTCCTTTTTTGTTTCTTGAGATGATGTGACTTTGATCTTCACAGAAACATCAGATTTCTTAATCATAATCTAAATTTTAAAAAAATTATGTTAGAACAAAAAACTGTAAAGCAGCTTTCAATTTTTAGTGACATTTTATTGAAATTTAATTTTTTGATATTTTTTTTTAAAGAAATGCACAATAATTAACTTCAGTTTTTATATATTCCTGAATATTATGCTAAATTTCTACTGTATTGAACTCAATTCTGAAGGTTTGATATGATGTAAAAACACCATAATGCAATAAAATATAGAAAACACATTCACCATTTCTTCAACATTTATATGCAGTTTCAAATTAAAACTAGATAATTTATTAGTCAATAGTGATCAAGCTAATTGCTTGAATATTTAATTTCTATTTTTTAAATAAAAGAGAATGATTATTTATTAAAATAATAAGTTATGCCAAAAAAAATTACTTCTTGCAACTTCTCATTTTCTTTCGTAGCCAGACAATTCAAAAATAAATCTGTAGCATCAATCTTCTTTTTCATTTCTTCCAAAGCACTCTTGCATGTATTGCTTTGTTGAAGGATGGATTTTTGTACAAGTTGCATTTTACAGTCAGGGAAATCAAAAGTAAAGTTAGAACAGAGGTTTTTTATATTGGGATCTCTTGCATTACGTAAAGTATCTATGATATTAATAGTGATCTCATTGACATTGGAATAAAGTTCATTAAATGTTTCACATGTAGAAGTTCCCTATAATAAAGATAATTTAAAAAAAGTTCACAAATGAATAAGTAAAACAAATATTTTCTACCTAAAAAAATAATTATGCATACTTAAGAAAGAGCTTTAAATTTTTTAAAGTTTAAAATTGATTCACAAAGCTTATTATAATAAAAATTCAAATTTTTCTTAAATGAGCTAATTATTATTTGTAAAAATAAAATATGTTATTCTTATTTAGAAGAGTTTAAAAAATGCTTCATAAAAATTAAGCAATGATTGTATAAACATGCAAGTTCAAAAAACATATTCTTGGATAAAATATCTAAATAAAGCCTTCAAATACACAGTTATTACTTTAATTAGCCAAATTCTTTAGAATCAATATATTTTGAAAACATGAGTAAAGATAAATAAAATAAATCAAAATTAATTTTAACTTTAATCTGCGCATAAATAATTTTGCTTCTGATAAAATAATTTAGTTTTAAACAAATATAAAACAGCATACTTTCAAAGTGATTTAATTAAACATTTTATTTCTTAAAAAACAAGAACATCTTACTTTATCCAAGTCTTTAGCATATTGCATTTCTGCATCCCAACATTCACTCTGCAATTTTTTAAAACCTGAGTTCTTCAACTGCAATTTTTCAGATAGTTCTTTCTTTTGACTATCATAGTAAGACATCTGTTTCTTCCCATCAAAACCCTGAGCATCAAAAGAAGCTTGTTTTTGAGCAAGAATATCTTTTAGATTTTGCAGTTCAGCCTCTAGAAAAACAAGAATATTTTATAAGGAATGAAAATAGTATATTATCCATTTTAATCTGTGAGGTTTTTAAAATTTATACATTTAAGAGGAAATTTGTCGAAATGTTCAAGAAATCATAAGATACAAAATTACCAATAATGAAAACTAAAAAATTATATTCAAGCTTTATTACTTTTAACTGTATAAGTTTATGGCAGCGAGTCCTTTTGGGACATACTGTGCCAAACACAAGGTAAAATATTTCAATTAAATAGAATAAAATAGATTAAACAACTTAATAGTAGAACAACAGATAATGTATTGAAAAAACACCAGATTAAAAAAAAAAAAAATTAAATGTAGAGTACAACCAATATCATGTAAAAATTTAAAAATATTTGGTTGGGGATTTTACCTAATCAAGTCAATAAAAGAAAGTGTATAAGATTTGAAATAAACTGAGTTCAAAGCACAGCATTCTGTTAAAATGTGCTTCACAGTTAGAGGACAAACACAATAGTTACACAATGGAGGAGATTCTCCCAGAAAAGGTGTTTATGTGTTAGTCTTGTATATCCAAAAAGTAAATGTGTTAAGAAATGTCCTGTCTTGTGTATAAAAATGAATCCCAATTGAGAAATAGTTGGTTTTACATAATGCAGTTTATTATCTGTTTTTAGATTCCAATGGTCATAAATAACCATGACTAAATATATCTTAACACATGACAATATGAAATAGTGGGAAAGATTGCACCTGTTGCAGATTTAACTGCATTATCTACTGTGTCATTATCCTTGATATTTACCCAAGAAGGTATCCATCAAAAAATTATTTCAATATCAGCAGCCTTTAAATTATGAATAGTTTTTAATATTTCAATAACTAATGGATAGCAGGAATATCTTGGGTGGTATAAGGACAATAAAACACTCATGGAATCGGTGAACAAAAGGAAATTTTCATCTTGATGACATGACAAACTGTCTAATGCCTTGTGTATTGCAAAAATTTCAGCAACGAAAACCAAACAGGAAAGATGCAGTTGAAATAAAAATAATGAGTTACATAATAAAAAGGGGGCATCGACATGTAACTGTCCATGTAAATGTGAATAAAATTAGAATATTGCTCTACAAAGTCGTAAAAAAGTTTAATAAAAATGTTTTGTACAACATCAGATTACAATTTTTTTTTTTTAAATTAAAGTTAAAAACCTTTGTTCACTCTCATGACAGAGACATTAGACAACCCATAACCATCTATTAAAATTTAAGCTCTCTTTTGAAATGGATGAATGGACAGTTTTTTAGCATGATATAGCCTATCTAAAAATACTTTTATTTGAAAAAGATAAAAACTTTGATGATGATGATAAGATTTTCAAATTATATTAAAGGGACATAATTTGTCTCGATAAGTCTAAAGAGGGATTAAAATAATCCACATAAACTTTGAATAGGTGAAGTACGTAAGGCTCTAGAACAATGCCTAAGCGTGATGAGTTGCATGGTGTTTAATTTACTTAAAAGTGATTACAAAAAACAACCACAATTTGGTTTGGAATTTACAAAAGCAAATAGATTCGTAAAAGAAAAGTGCGATCAGAACTCCATGACATATGTGCTAAAACCTTTAAGATATTCATTGATTCTTCACATTGCTTCTAAAGCTGTAAAATGTGAGAGCAAAATGTTAGCTTTTTTCCAAAAAATGAGACCTAATAATTTAATTTCATCCACAATGTTAATTAAAATAAATTTTCCTCTGGATCAGGATGGAGTCTCCTTTGTCGACAAAAGTGAACACAAACATTTTTTGTTAAAGAGAAGCAAAAGTTCTGCAACTTTATTTTTATATCCCCGACAATCCAAGAATCAAAGAGAACATGAAAATGAAAGGAAAAGACCCTCTATTACAGAGATGATTCCGAAGAGTCATCCATCTACATCTCTTCTTCATCCAAACCATAAATTTTTAATGTTTCATTCAATATCTGATATGTTATTAATATTTTTTTGATTCTTCAAAAAACATTTTGTTAGTTTGAGATCGTGGATTTTTATAGATGTGAGGGATAGTCGACTTTTGAATTGGATAATCAAATGCTTGGTAGGTATTGTTTGTTTGTGACAACAGATTGTAATGCAGCAAACAAGGCTACTATTGGTTCTGATTTTAGAGTTGTGTAGTCGATACTCAACCAGGTTGTTCCTTAGGGTAGGAAGTTGTCTCTTGCTCCGTTTTCAGGGAGTATTGACTTTTATGGTTGGTGTATAAACTATTTTACTATTTGCTGGACTTTGGTAAGTTACCCAAATCTTTTTTGTTATTTCTTCAATTTTGACGGAGACTCAAGCTGAGTCATTTCACGTTTAAAATCATGGATATAGATGAACAAGGAAAGGTAACAAATAGAAACATAATGGATGCAAGAGAAAATAAATATTTTAAAAACCTTAAAAGTGACAAGGAACTTGTATTAAGACTTGGAAACAGGAAATATTCTATCATTTCAATAATTTTGGAAAATAAACAACAATAATCTCCCATATCCAAATCAAACCCGTCGCTTTTACACACTGAATTAAAAGGAAAAATTTCTAAACATGCTAATATTAATAACATGTCAATCATATGCATCAGAAAAATAAAATTTAACACCACAGATCCTGTTTGCACAAACCAAATTCTTGGAATGGAAAAACTCTTGAAAATATCAGTTAAAACCAGCTCTGTATGGGAAGGATTCACACCTTGATTTCTTCTGCACCAAATACCGACAGACATACCTATGGCAGATTTGGCATCTGAACTACAATTGAGTAACAATATCGATACTGTTGAAATGTGACATTTTATCAAATCCGACAATAATCAAGAAATTTCACCTGTTTTAATTACTATTCTTGGTACAAGTCTACCAAACAGTATTAAACTTTGGTTTATCAATCACCACATTCAAAACTTCATGGATAAACCTCATCAGTGTAATAAATGTTTTAGTTTTTTCATCCCTCCAGATTTTGCAACAAACCCGCAATTTGTATTAATTGTGAACTATCCCATACGGATCTGTGTACCAATGCTGTAAACTGTATTAATTGTCAACAGGATCCCCCTGCCAGTTCATCACCTTGCCCCTTTTATATTAAAGAAAAGCAAATCTAAAATGTACTCAACATCTACCTATGGGTGCGGAGAGACGAAAATATTACGAAACTCATTCTGAAAATTATTCACCTGCATTGAAAATTATAGCACCAAATACTAAGATGCAAAACCTTGAAAAAAAGTTAGAAAATATAGTAATAAATTTTCAAACAGCCTTCGAGAAACAGTGTCTCTTTATTAGAAACTGTCCAGGAAATGATGTTTTCACAGCTCTGCAGTATTATGGAAATACAAAAAGGGTCTGCATCTCCATCCAGGGGGGAAAAAGCCGGATCAGCGTCACAAAAATTTTATGCTTCTGTTTTCAGAATGCATCCCTTCATAAAGAGGATACATCGAATAACATAGAAATGGGATAGCTAGTACATAGTCTTTAATCTAAATTTAAAAAAAAAAAAAAAAATTCAGTGGATAAATATCTCCTTTAACAAAATATTTTCCCCCCTATCCTCAAGAAGAGGTTTAGATTTTTTTCTTTACAACTAACTTTTCCTTACTTTTATGCTTTTTCTACAATGGAACTGTAGAAGTATACAGAACAAATCCATTTGGTTCCGCATCCCTCCCTTTTCTCAGGTAGATATTTGGATTTTTCAAGAAACTTTTCTAAAGCCTGACAATACATTGCATATTCCAGGAAAGACTATTTTCTGACAAGATCGACTTGACAGACCAGGAGGAGGACTGCTTATAACAGTTCCGATGAATCTTTCCACTCGTCACATCCCAATTCCATTACCACAATCGCCTGATTTAACTGTCCATGTCACTATAAATAACTTCTCTTTCTATATCATTAGTTTATATGCATCTCGAGGATTTAATATATAGGACCAGTATTTCTGGGAGGTTGAATTCAGCTTTTTGTTTGTGGGTTGTTTTTTTACAGAATGAATTTGTTTTACATTTTTATTCCTAAAATTGGGGAACAGAGGTTTCTTTGAAAGTTGACCAGTGTTTGTAGCAGGTGTGGATATTGAAGTGACAGCATGCGAAGTGACACAACTGGTAACTTCGGATTCTATGGATATAGTCTGCACTCCTGCATCTTTCTCTCTCTTTTTTTATTAATGCAAACTTAGAAATTAGTAGATGTGAAGTATTATTTTTCATTGCAGTTGTATAAGATAAAACTGGCTGTGAGAGTATACTTATCTATGATTCTACAAGCTTCTTTAAAAAAAATGTTTTGATTGATATTTATAGTTAGGATCTCCTTTTTTGTGATCTAGAAAAGGTATTTTCTTGAATAAGCTGCTTGGTAGCTTTTGCAATTCGGATAGATGGGCTCCAAATCTCAATCTCTGTTTTATGTCTAACGACAGAGCATCAAGCACAAATTGCTTGATGACAAGACTGAATGGAATGCTCAAACCATTGACATTTAAAATAACACAAAGGATTTGGGATACAGGGACAAATAGCACAGTATGCTATTTTAATGGATTTGGGAAGTGTTGGGTTGTTGAATGTTAGTATAATGTGTTTAGTTGGAATTAATTGACCATTTTGACTGATATTTATCTGTAGAATGGTACAAACATTTTGGGTTTGAACAGTTTCTAATATAGTGGTTTTGGAGTCATTTACTGTTTATTTCAAATATTATGATTGATTTAACTAGTTAAGGGGAGTTATATGGTGATTAGGTGGTTGCTTATATCGTGCAATTTCAAAATAATTTGTTTGTTTTTTTAAATGACCCAGAGTATAAAGCATTGTATTCACAGTCGAATTATTATGTATGTCAGAACACTGAGACAAGTCTCTACTTGATTTCTTTCTTTTTACCTCAGAGGAAGAACAATTAGTCCATGAAGCACTGGAGGCATCAGGAGCCCAAAATAATTTCACTTTAGTTGTTGCCCTATTTGCCACCAGAACTTGTCTCAACATCTTTTTCTAACGTGCCAAAGGTAACTGCAGGAGAATTCTTCAAAGTCAGGAGGTGGGCACTAACCTCCATGATGTGCCTAAGCAGAGGCATAAGTCCAAGATCGAGGATTTCTTGAAATGGGAGAGTACCTAACCTTCTGTAACCAATGCCCATAATACCTGGAAACATTTTAAGAATAATGTTCCGAAACAGTTACTGACAGCATATGCAACTCTTCTAAAGCAGACCCTTCTCCAGCCAGGGCCATTTTCCAGGTGTCCTAGCAGTTTCTCTCACAGTACCACCATATGAGAGGTATTCAGGCCCTTTAATGCCAGAGCTAAGCATGCAGGAGACTGGCATTGATGCAAGCCATCAGCCTTATAATCTGTTAGATTAGACATTACAATATATATATATCTTCACTCTGAAATATTTTTATAATTTTTTTATTTTTAAACAAGGGTTAGCATATCCAGGTAGAAAAAAAAAACATGTTAGATGAAATTATCCTCTGCTTGACACCACAAGCAATCAAACAGAAAACTTGCCAAAACAAAACATGACAGAAAAATAAGGGAGAAGGGGGAAAAAGATCATTGAGGTCCCTCGGGATGGTGATGTCCGTACCCATCTAAAGGAGATGAGCCTTCAATGACAAGCTTTATCACTATTTCATAATATCATTTATGTATATAATATTGCCACAGTATGATAAATGAAGTCACAATGATGTAATGATAGAGTTAAATAAAGTATCATACATTATCAGATTTATTTTTAGAAAATTCTGAATTTATGAGTTCCGTCATTCTGATATACATTTTGAAAATTTAAGAGAGGAGTACTTTAACATTCCTAGTTTTCTTTGAGCACTATATCTCTCACTAAAAGAATTTTCTAAATGAAATAAAATTATTAAAGAGTGTATTTTGCAGACAAATGAAATCTCTAATGCATTTGTAAAACCTAAACAAATATATATACAGATATTTTTTCATTATTTGATTTAGAAATTAAAAAACTGGGTATAAAAAAACCAAACAACTTGCATGAAACTACCTTTTTCAGCTAATTCTTTTGAAAGCTTTTCACACATAATTTCCTTTTTCTGTCGATGGTCCTTCATTTGACTAAAATAATTTTCATACTGTTTAGCAATTACATCATGCTGTTCTGAGTTGGCTTTCAAGTCATTAATTTCTTCCTAAAATATTTCAAAACTTTTATAAAATAAAAATTTAAAAATCTCAAAATTAAAAGGATATATTTTTAAAAAATACATACCACTTCTGTTTTAACTTGCTCCAAAGCTAACTTTAATCCTTCATTTTGCCCACGAAGATATTCAATATCATATGGATTACGTGATTTAACTAAGAGAGTGAAAAAAATAGACAAGCAAGATATTTTAATTCATGTTGATTTTTAAAATAAAATTATTATATAATAAATAGAAATTGTTATAGAGATTAAATCACTATTTATTTATATAATTACTTGGTAGATAGTCTTATTAAAAAGCAGGTACATTCTGAGCAAACTCAAATCTACGATGTGTGGATATTAATTAACAAGACTGATGATGCAAAACATTTTATTTTGATTTCATACATATTTACTTATTATCACCTTCAATATACACCCCTCTTCTATCCCTATAATGTTCCATGCGAATCTTCGAAACAGTTCTGGAAGTCTGTCAGCTCCTTCAGGATGCGTACCGCTTTCTCTTTCATAGCTTCAACACACTCAAAACTTGTTTCTTTTAAACTAGATTTTACACTTTTAATACTATGACCATCAGGAGCCCAGTAAAGGTACACATTACATGAATATCGGGGGGGAAAATTGTTGCTTTGAATTTTGATTTTCTCATTTGAGCTTTTTTGGCTCTTGATGAAGATGGGCTCTTCCAGTGCATAGATTTGCACATCATTTATGGATCATAAATAAAAATCCACAATTCATCACATGTTATTATCCTTCCCAATAAGTTTGAGTCATTTTCAATGGCAATCAAAGTATCAGTACAAACATTTTTGCGATCTTCTTGTTAAATGTGAGAATTTTAGGCACTATTTTGGCACACTTTTTACATGTTAAAATTGTTATGGAAAATTTGCAATACAGATTCTTTGTCAATTCTTACAGTATGAGCAATCACACACATACTTAACAGACAGTCAGATCAAACCAAATTATGGATTTTTTGATATTGTCATCTCATTTTTTCCATTTTGAAGGGTGTAAATTATCTTCAATGTCTTCTCGTCCATCTTGAAAATGCTTAAACCACAAAAACACTTAGATGAGATAGACATTCATTGCCATACACTTCTTTCAATAATTTACAAGTTTCAGCATCAGTTTTTCCAAGTTTAATGTGAACATTCAAAACAATTTTTGTTATATTGTTACACATATTTTTCCAGAGAAACAAGGAAAAAAATAATATTAATAATAATAACTCTAATGTGAACAAAGACTATGGCTATACTGATTTGTTTTCAGAAGCAAAGAAAGAGAAGGTTTCACACTAAAACAGCTATCGGTAACTGGCGTTTGGTGTATGCTTACTTCTTCGGTAGCAACATCAATTTCGTTATTTAATAGCCACCTCACGTATTCTGAGAATCTCTAACAAATATACTATATTTCCTTTCAACAGGAGCAATTATCCCACATGTAAAATTATACATGTGGGATAGGACCAATTCAACATTAACCCAATTCAAATCATACTGCAGTAATACATATAGTCTGCATACCACTATGTGCAATCTCTCCACTCAAACATACAGTGGATCATATATATATATATACACTTCAAAGAATATGTTATAAGCTAATTGCTTCTAGAAGAACAGAGATTCGTGTATGACCTCATAGTTTTGTCGCCAAGGTTACTTCTATCTACTTGGCATTACTTCCTTCTGTAATCTTACCTTGTCAGTAAAATGGTTTTCCATTCATAATCGATGCTCTGCAGGGAAGACAACTAAATTAAAACGTTTTCCCTCTGGAAAGACTACACAACACATGCAGTTTTCTGCTTGAGAAGATTTATCCTCCTTGCTTCCACCATATGGAATTATTTGGTCGTAGTGGTACAACCTTTTAGCATACCCTTTGCCTTAGATGTTGGCAACTTCTGAATTTGAACATCATTTTTTAAAATCTTAATAATGGTATACAGACCTTTCTAATGATGATGCCAACTTTTCTCATATTAATTTTTTCTCCTGATAAATGATACACATGCTCCAAAATATGTCTCACTGCACAAATGTACTAATCAGGCAAAGAGGTATCAAATGGTCTCCCTAAGAGAAGATCCCATGATAAACAAAAACTGACACAGCAACATCTCGGAAGATGACCAAACAATCAACTCGTGTTAACCACTTCGGTAGGCTAGAAGTAAAGGAATAAATAAATTCCAACCAATCTGAAAACAAGTTATTCAAAATAATTCGGTTTAATCTTTACACCATTCCATTAGACTGTGGGTATAGTGAAATTGTCAGGGGATTTAAGATATGCAAAACATCACTGAATTCCTTGAATTAAAGTTAAAATCAATTCCTTGCTCTGAAAGTAAAATTAGATGAATTTTATATTCTTTATCTGCATTCCTTTATCAGAACGTTAGCAATTGTCAACGCCTTTTGATCTGATGTTGATGTTTTGACTGGCCATTTTGTGAAATAATCCATGAGTATGTAATGATTGTCTCCCTCAGTCACAGAAAATGATCCCAAGATATCTAGAGTAATCCTATTAAAAGGAATTCCTACATTATAATGATGCAGTTTTACTCTGGTATTTGTTTTAGGTCCTTTTCATGCACTATATCTCTACATCAGTATACAAACGATCCCAGTAGAATCATCCTCAAATCTTATATGATGTCTTCATCACATTAAAATGTCCTCCACTGGAACTGTAATGAATCTTTTTCAGAACTTCTTAATCGTAGAAGAAACAACTGTCACCTGTGCATTTTTCCATTGTCTCTCTCCACTTGTAGTGTAAAACTCTTGTCTTCAAGATGAAGCGAATCCCATAGTGTCTAACATTGTTTCATTTTACATCCATAGGAGCTTATCACTCGCTAGAATAGTTGACTTGCATTATTCATTTTCTTTTCAAAATTGTCTCAATATTTGGATAACCCACCTGAAACTTTTTAATTTCTTAAAGGGACCAAAGATTTGGATTTTGTTTGCAAGAGGTTACAGTTTTAATGGACAAGTCTGTTATAGTACTGTATTTCCTTTCTGCATTTGAACATTGTTTGTAGCTCTCAGGACAAAGCTTCCTTGACATAGTATCTGCACTGCCATAATTTAATCTTTTCTGACATACTCCTGATCCATCATGCTATTTCTACATACACTAAATCCATCGTGCTACTTGTCCTTCAAGTTCTCTGAAACTGAGTAACGTTTTAAGGCACATGTGATTTGACTGTAGAATAAATTTCCAGCCATACAGATAATGATGGAAATGCTTTAATTATACGATAGTTATAAGTTCCATACTGAGTGACACAATTTCTGGTTTACCCAGGCTCTTATTAAATTAGTTAATCACATGTTCATCCTTGTTAAACATATAGGGAAAGTACAACTTTAATTCTATAATTACAAGCTTCAGTATCAAGAGTAAATTAGTTGTGTAGTTGAGAATAGACAAGTCAGAGCTAGGCTCAAATAATCAAACAGTCTTTCATATTCTTCAATCCAGTAAAATTTCACTTTTGCTTTCATTAAGATATTTTATAGTTTTGCTATGGCAAGAGAAATTCGTTACAAATTGATTATGATAGGTATAAAGGCCTCAGAATGAAATGAGTCATGAAACTTTTCTCAACATGGCCTTCTTTTATTGCTCTTATTCTTAGTAAATCAGTTCATATACCTTCTACACATATGATATGCCCAAAATAGGTAGCTCCATTTTTAAAAAACTGACATTTTTCGACTGAATTTTAGATCAGCATCCTTTGATTTCTGAAAACTTTACAGAAGTTACTTAGATGTTTTTCAAATGTATATTCTACAATAATGATATCATCTAAATATACCAAGAAAGCTTCTAATGACAGTCCATATATAACAATCTCCATTTGTCTTTCAAAAGTTGAAGGATCATAACAGAGACTAAATGGCATCACTTTAAAATGCCAAATTCTTTATCCGTGGTAAAGGCCAACTTCTCCCTGTCTTTGGGGTCAATCTCAACTTGTCAATTACCATTCTTTAGATCCAATGTTGTTGAAACCCCCTTGCTCACGCTCAAGGCATCATTGATATGAGGTAGTGGATAATTGTCTTTCTTAGTCATATCATTCCAGTTTTTCATAATTCATGCAAAATTTGGTTGATCCATCTTCTTTTTGACCAATATAATAAGAGAGGCCTGAGGTCAAGATGACTTTTCGATAACATTGCTGTCCTTCATCTCCTTAATCAATTTACTCAAAGAGATGAAGGACACCAATGTTCCTTCTTCTGTTAACTTTGTCTGTCCTGGAAAGGAGAGACATATTCTTATTGTGTGCTGTTTAACAGGTGGATGATCTCCTATACCAATTTGAAGACAAGTAATACTTGTAAGGCGTATATCTTTGTCACTTTTTTAGAAAAAAAATCCCATAACTTGTAGAGAAGTTTCTTGATATCAATAAAACTGTTTATTAAATCCAAAAACATTCTTAAGGATGTATTTCGTGTGTTCTATTTCTTCAGTAATTTATGGGCTGGGAATGATGTCAACAACAGACTAGTAGGATGCAATTTTGGATCAATTATCTGTTTTTGAATTTGTTTAAGATATTACTACGATTACCATTTTCTATTGAAGATCAACTAAACATTCCTTTCTGAGAGACAGATATAAGACAGTCAATTTCTGTAAACCTATAGGTAGCAGAAGATGTAAGGAAGCTTTGAACTAAACATTCCAAATTAACTGGAATAATAACTGACTCGGTTGATAGTAAAGAGAAGGTTTGGGTTCTTTTTAGTATTTTCTAGAAAGGAATTTTTCCTCTGGTATCTTTAGAAGGTCAACATTAAAACCATGATGCTGCAGGAAGCCCAGTCCCAAAATTTAAGGGTTGGTAATGCTTGCAACATATGCCAAATTTTGAGAGCACTGGATCCCCTTTTGAAAACTGCTTCTAATTTTCCATGTATTTTCATTTGAATATCAATCACAATTTTTAATTCAATGCTTGGAGTAGTATATAGCATCAGTTCTTCCAATTGTTTAGTTATATCATTCCTTAATTGGATCACTTGTTTAGTTTAATTTTTATTAACGTTGCACTAGAAGCAACACGAAGGCTATTGGCGACGGACCTCGTAATTTTGAACCATGGTCAAGTGACAAGGACGACATCTGAGATGGCACCCTTCTCTCCTAACATCCACACCACGCCAACGGGAGGACTTTGGGCCCTGAACAGATTTAACGTGCATCAGTCCCAGCAGGTCTTTGGTGGCCAAGGATCGAACCCGCAACTGAACGAAAACCGCCGGCCGCTAGTCCATGACCTTGACCACTAGGCTACCGTGGCCCACTTAATTGGATCACATTGGTTCCCAAATCAGTTTACATCAAACATAGGACACCACTCTTTCTATATGTAATTGTTTACTTGCCCCACTAATTCTGAAACTGTAAATTTTTGTCTTGCATTTATGCTGGACACAAAGGAAAAACAGCTTGCATTAGCCCCTCTATTTCAGTAGTTAGTTCCTTTAACTTCCCCCATACTTGTTTTTTTGTCTTCAGTTAGGCCCAGTAAAAACCTTCTAATGTCCACAGCTGAAATGACATTCATGAGTAATCTTGATAGAGTCTAAATCATTTATTTGTGGAGCTAGAATTGCCTTTAGTATTTTAACGACTTGACACAAAGAGCTGCTACAAGTTGGGTTGCCCTTTTCCGGCTATCCCAACCATTATCTTGGGAGATGACATTGAGTTAGGTTGAAAGAGATAAAAGGTTTTCTGTTGTAACACTACCTGGGGAGTAGAGGGTTCTAGAAATTCTAGATATTTTTTGTTCTGGAATCTGTCATCTTTACCTGAATGTATTTGCAGATGTTTCTTAAAATGCTTAAATCTATTGTACACTTCTTTTATTTTTTTTCTATATTTCCTTCAATTTCTTCCTTTTTTGTTTGAAGAATATTCATTTCTTCTTGTCCGACTTTAATTTTTCAATTTCATTTGTTCTTGATATGACACTACTCTCTCACTTAATTCTGCTTGTGTGCCCTTCAATTCCTCATCCAACTTTTATTTTGGACCTCCTTTCCTCATTTTATATCTTCTTGACCTGACTCAGTTCTCTTACTTAATTCTTTCTTGTTCAGCCTGCATTTCCTTAATCATATCCAGCAAAGCCTCAAGTTAATTCTCCATGATTATTTCTTGAAAGCAAGTCACTGGTATTCAATCTGAAATAACATTCTTGAAACTGAATGTTACTTCATAGGTTGTCTTTTAAATGTAAGAAAAGTCCACACAATTAAAAAGCAGATTCTTTCCGAAGAAACCAAAATCCACCCTGATGATATCTAGCAAATACATAAGTTTTCTTTTAATAGAAGCAATTACTACAAACACAAAACTACCGAATAGTACAAATTTAAAGTTTGCACAAAAAAAGAAAATTAAAATATTGCATTCATACATATAGTCTGCAAACAGTATGCATAATCTTGCTACCGAAACACACAGTGGTTCATATATACACCCTTCATAGAATATGCTATTGACTTTTAGAAGAACAGAGATTTGTCTAGGACTACTTAGTTCTGTAACCAAATATATCGACAAAGCCATCCCTAAAAATTTGCAATTACTTCCTTCTGTACTCTTACCTTATATGTAAAATAGTTTTTCTGCTTACTATCAATGTTCAGTAGGGAAGGCAAAAGAGTCTAAACTTTAATGTAACAATATTTATCATTATATATATTACTGTTAAGATAAATTTCCAGGAATATCTCACTCACAAATTACAATACTTTTTAAAATATTTTATTATGTTTTTCAACCCTTTGTGGCGCATTACACTTTAAAATTAAAATTTTGTCAAAAAAATTTGCAGGCAGTCTATTTAGGTCTAAAGGAGTAGGCAGATAAATTTTTGTAAAGATTGCACTTATCATTTTGATTCTGTGGGTGGTCCATTAGCTGGAACACTGCACCACCAGAAATCTCAAAAGTGCAGCTAAATGAGCATTGAAGTGAAGCGTGAAAAATAGTCAAAGCTTCTGCATATGAACAAGAAAAACATTGTATATCTTAGTTATATATGATTTTCATTAATAAATATTTACAATTCTATATATGAGTCCTTTATACAAAAATATTTACAAATGTGTCTATTTTTTAGATTCATAATATTCAAAATGTCACACTCTTTTGAAAGAAACGCATACCAACAATACAGGTCTTGCACATAAAACTTGTTTACAGTGGCTTTGCTTTCATGCTACAATATGCACATCTTCTGCACCATCTTTGGCCTACTTTTAGCTGTAAAATTCAGCAATGTTTTTTGAATTATCTATTCAGGATTCTAGGTAGGAATTTGGGACTGCGTAGAATAGCCTGGTTAAGATAAATCCATATAATCATTTTCATCTGAGACATTATCATTACCTAATTGTTCCAATGGGCCAGGAATGTATTCCTCAGTATTGTCGCTATCTATTCTCTAATTCACTATCCAATGGCAATTCTTGAAGTATCTTCAGTGCTTCAGGAAGACTTAGAACTCTCCACGCCTTTTTCAATACAATTAATTTACAATATAAAAAATTAACTACAGTTATATTTACAAAATTTATATATATATATATAAAATCAACACAATTATACAAAATGAACCGTCTCAAAACCGAGAACAAAAAATTCGAGCGGATTCAAGTATAGATGACTCAACCTACTGATAAAATATTTGGATGAAACCTAACCACAAACTTCAGGTTGCTAGTATGTGTACATATTTCCAAGAAGCCCCAATGCATGCAACGCTTTTCAAGGACAGCCACAACCAACCCATGCAGAGAAAAACATAAACCAAATGATCTGTGTGTCATCATGATCTCTTGCATAATATGAGAAGTGCCAGAGTCGCAGTGTTCCAGCTTAGGAAACAATCCCCATATTATTCAACGATGCTACGTATACTTTTGGTATAAAAAATTAAAATAATGTAGAATAAATCATTGATACTTTTGCCAAAAAACAAACATGGAAAGATAGAAATTGCTTATCAAGCAATAATTTTTGTACTGAAAATAAAAAATAAACTAGACAAAATTGCTGGGAAATACAAGATCAAGTGTTGCATTTGAAAATAATGAATTGGCTGATATGGAGCTGCCATTTCTTATTTAAGTAGAAAGGTAAAAGGAAATAGGAAACCAATTTTTATCCATTTATTGATGAATTTAATGGTTAGAGAAGCAAATCAGTTAATGTGTGTCACTGCTGGAACAGTGAGTGACAAAGAGTTAAATATTAAATATGATATAAAATATTTTTACTTACTCAGTTGTGTGAAAAAATTGATTTCTTCTTCTTCATCATCTTTAGAAATATATGACGTAAAAATATAATTTAACAAAATCTGAAAAAAATAGAAGAGATTTGATAATGATGTCAAGCCTTTGCAGTGTTTATAATGATAGCAATGTTTTAAGAGCAGCTCAGCCTCAATATTTGTATTTTTATTCACATCCTCCTAGCCATAATTTTGTATTAATGATTGAGTATAGAATGATTTTCATTTCTAAGCAGGCATTATTCATTAAATAAAAAAATTATGAAAATAAAAAAAAAATTTACCACTTCAATTGTATTTTTGTCATTACACACAGAAATATTTTGTCAGATTTAAGAAAATATCTAATCTCTGCACCCTGCAATAAATGCTGGGATTTTGAATGTCCTCTAAATTCTAGAGGTTATCAAAAAATACTAAATACTTAGGAGATATAAAATGAAAAAATTAATGCAATATTTTCAAAACTTTTATGAAGTGAAATTCATTAAATATCCAAAATATGAATGAAAGGAAAAACAATTGCTAGTGATTAAAAGGAATAATGAACCAAACACTAAATTAATCAAATTTACAGTAAAACACAAAATGGGAAAAATTATTTTAATCTATTTTAAATATGTGATTTTAATTAGTCTGAATATATATTCTACACTCAAAAAATAAAAAAAAAGCAGTTTTACATTAATAACATTAATGAAAAGAGGCATTATTTAAATAGCACAAAAGTCAATCTTTTCTTGCATATGAAAAAAGAGAGATAGATAAAATTTCAAGGGAAGTGAACCTTTATTCAAGTCAGTTGATAAAGTATTGATCCATTGATGGTCCACATAAAACCGGTTATCCAGCTTGGCAATGGTTCATTGAGTTGCAAGATGTCCCCTGTGGGATTTTTTACCAAGATCTCAGGAAAAAAAAAAAAAACTCAACAGATTCCAAATGTGCTCTACTGAGGAGAGATAGATTGTTTATAAAAATCACACTTTAAACAACACAAGGCCTTATTGGCAATAGACCTCTTGAATCTGAACATTTGTCAAGTGACGAGGAAGACACCTGAGCTGGCTCCTTCCTCCAAACTTCGAGGGTCCATAGGACTTGGACCCTCGAAGGGATCAACGTGTATGAGCTCCATTATATGATGGGTATCTAGTAGCAACAATATCTGAATCCACAACTCAATGGAAATGCCAGCCATGAGCACCAGGCTACCACAGTCACTTATTGAGAAGAGATCCAACAATCTAGCTTAACAGTTGAGATAGCACAAAGACAATCAGTAAAAAGATTGCTGAGTGCAGCTGAGTATTCTCCAATTCAAATAAAAATGCAAGGTATTATTAAAGGAAAGGCAATGCAACAGGGTATAGAACAGGGGTCAACAATCTTGTAGCTGTGGTGAGCCAAACCAATCTACCAATATGGGTCAGGATGCCGCACAGTAGAAAATATTTGAAACTATTGGATTCTTGTAGCAATGCATGCAGAATTAGGGACCAGAGGTCAAGAATACAGAACTAGAGTTTTATTGTAAATTAATTAGGTATCATTTAGAGATATTTATTAACATAAAATATAACTATTCCTTCAACATAAATAAAAAATTAAAATTGTAAATATCATGTATCTTTTGCATAATTATTAAAATAATAAATAAATAAACATAAAATAAAGTATTTCTTCAATACAATTAAATAAAAAAATTAAAATTTTAATTCAAACCTTATCCCTGCACCACACTATTTTATATTGTAATATCAGGGGTGTAATTTGTGACTTTTAATTTGACATGATTCTGAATGTTAAGTTGTTAAACAACTTCTTTGTGCGCTTCAAAATATTTTTCATATGAGAAAAGATTTGTTCACATAAATATGTAGAACCAAAAGCAGAGCACAAGCAATTTTCTTCAAACAATTGAAACCTCTCAAAAGCAATTTAAAATAGCTGTTGATTTATTGTTAGAATTATCTTTTAGATTTTTTTTCGTAATTCTGTATAATTTTGCTTTCCATAATTCTGCAGATATTAGTTCAATAAGTTCCATTTCCACATTATCAACTTCCTTCCAAGCAAAAATTGACAAACCAAAAGCGATTATTAATTTGTCTATTAAATTTGGTTTGATTTGGAAAGAAAATATAGGCAGACAAGCTACAAAGTCTTTGCATCTTTTGAAAAATTCTTCCTTAAGTACCATTCTTTCAATGGTTGATGTAGGATTGAAGTTCATCTTTGCCTATGGTTGATGTATTTGCAAGCACTTTGTAGATACTGGGATTAATATCACAAGAAAATATATTCAATTTTATAACAAAGCCTTTACAATAGTCAAAAAAGTTAGGCTCTTTCCTTGTAATCCTAAGTTCATTGAGATATTAAGTCATATAAGTTCGATACATAATTTGCAAAACCATTCTTTATCGTTCAAGTTGGGAAATGTTGTTCCTTCTCATAAAGAAAAACTTTAATGTGTTCCATGCATGACAAACTTATTCAAGAAACTACCTCAACTAAGACAATGGACATTGCTGTATAAAGGGAGATCCACATATCACTTTCCATTTCTACTAAAAGTGATTGAAATTTCTTGGGTACCAACGAAGAACGAGGCCCTATGAAATCAACTATTTTAACAACAGTGTTCAATACAGAAATTAAGCGCTATCACAAAACATTGGCAACTAAATGGAATACTATGATGGAAATTCAATACTTTATGTCTAAATATGATTTTCAAGTTTGACAAATCTGCTTTCCTTGTCAACCATTGCAGAAGTGTCATCAGTAGATACACAAAATATTTTGCATATATTAAAGTTTTTATTTTCAAAATAATTTATAAATGGAGAAAGAATATCCTGTCCCTCAGGTGTCTCAGACAGTGGAATCGAGCTGCATAATTCTTCAAACAATCTTTATCACAATAATGTGCAATAACTGCAAGGTTTATGATATCATTCACACCAGTACTCTCATCAAAAGCAACACTAAATGCAAATGTCTTGTAAACTAGAATTCTGTTTAGTTGTTACATTTTCTGCCATTTGAGTTATTCATCTTTGAATAGTTTGCAAAGAAGTCAATATTTCTGGAATTTAGGATATTGTTTGTAGATTTGATAAATCACAGAACAATATTTCAACACATAACTTTACAATGAGAAATAACAAAATTACATTCGGCCACTTTAAGTTTGGTTTCAATTGCTAAACAAAAAAATGTAACTTGTTTCTTACATTTAGAAACAGATTTTTTTAGTACTTCCTATTTCTCATATGATTCTTTAAATGTAAACTGATGTATATTTTGAAAATGTTTTTGTATACTTGATGTGACACATGATGCTTTCATGGCATAAAACACATACAGCACTATTCTTTCACTGTACGAACTCATATTCATTCACCCAAGAGTCTTAAAAACTGTGAGCACCAAGCTTTCCTCTTTTAGTGACCAATTGATCAAATATGTACACATGAATTGTCATAATAATTAAACAAATAAAATACAAATTTTCACAATAAAACTAAGAACATGTAAAATTAAAAGTAACTGATAATGCAAACAATGTGCATAAAAGTAAATTCTACCTTATACTGAAATCATACTTGAGTACTGATGCGACTAACTGAACGAAAGGAGAGAAAATACATGAGGAGCAGAAAGAAGAGACAGAGTGTTTTATATATATCTAACAACTTTGTAGAGTAGTGTAGTGAGCCAATGAAAATTGTACTGTGTACCATAGGTTGCTGATGCCTGGTATAAAATATTACTGATATATCACTAAGCTGTGAAGGTGTTGAGGATAACAACCAAAGAGGCTCACTATCAAATGAAATGGAATTCCAGACTATAACTCCTAGTTGTCAAGCTATGTGGCTGCATTAAATCAGCCAATTTAATATTCTAAAGCAGAGCTGAACATTGAAAACAATCAATTCCACTCATTTTGGCTTGTTATGAAGCTGAAAAGGAGTTGACTCACTTAAATTCTTATCAGTCTTATTATCTTGATTTAGGTTCAGCTAAGGATTTTCTTGGTTGTAAACAGCATGTGGAAGAGGCTTTTGCAGATCTTCGTTTTTTGCGTTCTCAGTTTAATAATAATCCTGCTGAGTTTATGGAGTATATTGCTGATCCTAGTAATGATCAGATAGAACAACCATGACACCACAATGGATGCTGTGAGCACTAATCTTGTATTCCAAGGCACCTATCTATTATCCTTGTGATCACTTGTTTCAATTACATACCAAATCAATGATAATGAATCAAGTTCTACGAGAAACCCTAAGAACATTGCTTTGTTATCTCTCTAGATCAACTTCTGCCTCTTTATTAACATGTTCTGCCATGTTTCAGCCTTTCAAATCAACATCATAGAAAGGTGGTTTTTCTCCAATCTAAATTTCAAGAGATCTTTTAATTTGAAAAAATTGTGTAACCTCTTAAAATAACAAAATATAATCATATGACACAAGAGCTTGGTTGTGAGGCATTGGTACAATCAAAATGAGTAAAGAGAATTAAATTTGAATCAATGTTATACTTCAAAAAGAGAATTTCTAATTTTTAAGCAAATCATATGCTTAGATGTGATACTTTGGAGCTCCAGTTATTCACTTATCGGCCACTAAAATGTAATTGTTTGCCCAAAGTAAGATAAATTTACATACAAAATTTAATGACAATAAACTTTTTTTTGGTATATTAATTTTCCCTCTTACAGAGTTTGCAAGAATAAACATTGATTGAGATAATTTGTAACAAATATTGGAGGTTTTATTTCAATTGTATTAGCTGTATTTTCAACACTTTTAGGAGTGACACTGGGAAAGATGTTTCCAGACTCATACTTTTAAAGTATTATAGAACAATTAATCAAAACAAATTATGTCAAATTAAAATTCTATGGATAACATTTGCTTTTAAGCTGGTCTATTAACATACATAACTGGATTTCATTCATTTCAAGTTCAAATACAAATGTTTTAAGAAATTTAAATATATGCTAAAAATTTAAACATAACAAAGTTAAAACATTTTATACGGTTATTTGAGACAGTCTGATGACTTACAAATCTGTTAAGTATGTATGTTCAATATTGATAACATCCAAAAAGTATATACTTCTTAAGACATGCTACTGTTCTCTGCAGAGGCAACTACTAATACAACTGAAAAGACCCTAAAAATATATGCTTCTTAAGACATGCTACTTTACTATGTAGAGGCAAATGAAAAACTAGATTTCAGATTCAAAAGCATGAAGTGTTAATGATATAGTAAAATAAATATCATAAATATGGAACAACTGCAGTACATAGACGTTTTCTTGCCAAACATGTTTAAAGACATTTCTGGTTACTGATAATGTTGACAGCAGCTAGTTTTTTTTATACCAGTTGCAACAAACCAAATTTAATAAGTCAAATAGTTATTTATAAAATAAAAAATAAACCATCTCCATTTTCCATCATCAAATTTTTTAAGTAATATTGAAAAATTCCTCAATTTTTCTCAGATTCTAATTCTCAATTTTATAGTGCCTATGGAACAGTAATTTTGAAAGATAATCAGCAAAACATTCATTTTTGTGGCAATTGGTTTGATTTAACTTTATAAAATATTAAGAACTAGCAACAGTATTTTTAAGCTTTCTAATGCCTCCATTTATAAAATAAAATCCATGTTTGGACAAAAACAAAATCTTTCTTTTTGAGTATTTCAGTACATTTTAACTGTCAAATAAAATTGATTTATGGTAGAATTCCATCTGATATATTTTGAATGTGTTGTCAGTTTTGATAATTGTCCCAGGTCCTCTTATTTCCTCCCTTTAGCTTAATTCACAATCTCCAATAAGTCTGTTCCAGTTAGCTATGACTTTTGAACTAAGTTCCTAATCTTTTATATAAGTGTCCATTAAAATTTTGACATTATATCATACATTAGTAAACGAACCTTCAATTGTTTCAGATTGCTTTTGAAGAATCATAACTCTGAACAAAATACTTTCTACCTTAAGCATGTCCTAATATTGCATTTTATTTTGCAATATAACAAGGCACAATAACAACATAATTAAAATACCATTGAAGTTACATTTCTTTCCCAATGCACTAAAAAATTCTGAGCTTTTCAAAAAATTAATCTGTTCTGCTTCAAAAATTGTGTTTAAATGAATGTTTTTAAAAGTTAAAAATAATCTAATTGAATTACCAAAAAAAAAAAAAAAAAAAAAAAAACCACCTAGATACGATACGGCTTAAGAGGGCTTTTTCAACTTTTGCAAAATAAAATTTATTGAAATAGTAAGTATACTAACTTTGAATGAGATTTATATACAATTATATATAATTTCAAATATCTTGTACAGAAGGAGGAACAACATGAAAGAAAAAAATCATGTGCAAATCAATAAACTTTGATTTGATTACAAGGGTGTATTAAAAGACAGATGGCATCTTTAAAGCAAATTGTTGTTATTATCAGGTGCTGCCCTCTGTTAAACTGAGCCAAAAAATTTTTGATCATTGATTCATAAGTTAATTTTGATTTGATAGTCATATGCCGCCAAATCAAAATTTGATTACTTTGTCTTTTTGTGTCAAGTTGTCACTCTTGATGAGACCTGGATTTATCAATTATACATCAGAAATCAAGCAACAATCAAAACAATGAGTTGTTTTTGTTGAATCTGCTCCAAAGGAGAGAATGGTCTCATTAGACAGAAAATGTATGAAGAAGAATTTCGGAGATGTGAAAGGTATCATGATCATGAGTACGGCAAACTGAGGCATAGACACCTGTACAGTGAGTCTCGACGCTTACTAAAAACAAACAATTTTCAATGCTGAGAGCGCCATATCTTGGATTTTCTAAGAATTTATTGAACAATACATACACTTAGGGCACTTATCTTATATTCTACTGTATTTAAATTAGTTTAGTTGTTATTAATGTCACACTAGAAGCAACACGAGGGCTATTGGTAACGGACCTAGTAATTTTGAACCACGGTCAAGTGACGAGGACGACACCCGAGCTGGCACCCCTCTCTCCTAACTTCCACACCATACCTACTGTTTTTAAAATATACATTAAATAATAAATTAATTCCATTTAAATTTTCTACTGGCAACAATATATGAAAATTTTGAAATTCTAGTTTCACAATTGTACAAATGCAATTGCTTGTAAGCAAAGTGAAATCTTTCTATTAGAAAGAGTCTCAATCCCCATTAAGAAGAACCCATGGAATTTATGAGATATAATTAAATGTTAAATTCTAAACTTGATAAATTTAAATATAATTTTATAACTTCAGCAATATTATCTTTGGAACCAAAATGATATCCATTTCTTTTCCTTTTAAAAAAGAGCCAAATGTTACCCACAGAGAGATCAGAGAAATAGGATGGATGTTCTATCACTCTGTCACTGCATTATCATGGCATAGTATGAATCCTCTAACATTTACTTATAGAAGAATTTCTGGAAGAAATTTAGTAGTGCACTTGTTAGCTGTAACTATAATCTTATCCTAACATTAACAGCTTCAAAAGTCAAGTACTTATATTATATTATAAATGAGAGAGAGAGAGCTTCAATGCTACCTGTGAAATAAAAAAAAAATAATGTTGTATCTCCCATCATTAATTTAAGGCTAGGGTATCTAAAGGCAAATAAGTTTTCCATATATACCCATTCTACATGAATACTTTTTTGTATAGTGATGATTAAATGTTAAATTCCTTTTGATAATCATGGATTAAAATTTTTCCTATGGTAACACTTTTTGGGGAATACAGCTGACAAAGTTCTTCCCGCCCATGTGTTCTTCTTCAAGAAGAGAATTCCAATTCTAAACAGAATATATTAAACTAATGAATACCAGTGTACAAAATGCTACAGATGCCAAATACATCCTTTTTTTTATTTATTTATTCCTACTTAAAAATTATAATATGATACTGCTCTCACATCAACCACATTTTCCTTTCTTTCTAAAATTTATTCTATAACTGCATTGCAATTGGTCTACAAATTAAATTTTGCAGGAATAAAATATTTTATACTTACATATATAGCTGATAAGTTTTTTAATGCTTATCGCCAATGTCTATCTGAAAAAGTTTAGTGTTGCCTTCATAATAACTATTATTTAGAAAGTCATATCATTACTAGGTTTTAATTGAATTTAAACTGTCTCAATAAGCATAAGATTATTTATCATAGTAATTAAATATAGCTCATTAAAAAATATAGGAAAAAACAGAACATAATCATTCTTACTGCATGTTCCTGGGGATTTTCATTTTCTGCAGTGTTAAAGAATAGTTTTGTATCTATTGATTCAGCAAACTAAAAAAATAAATAAAAGCATTAAAAAATAAACTTTCTATGGATAATAAGTCTTTAAAATATATATTTTACAAATAAACCTTAAAAAACTATTAAAATTTTCTAATTAAATAATACTCACCTGAAATGCATCTAAATAATAAATTTAAAAATATATATTTAATAATAGCAACATCTTTCAAAATGCAATCTCTTACATAACGATCACACTCATTAAAAATAGTAAGGCATTTTTTCTAGGTTCTCACAAAAGAACCGACAATTTATCCAAAAAATATATAAAGAATTTTTTACGCAGGATTAAATAAGTCATAATTTGAAATTGCTTATACTGAGGATAAGCATATGGTGGTTCTCTTCAGCAATGATGACAGAAGTTTAAATGGCTTAGGAACTAATTATATTTAATGGCTTAATAACTTGAGTTGTTCAAGGCAGAGCCCCTTTTCGCCTAATTGTTAAGGGCATTGCAAAATAAGACCAGATTCATTCGAATTGACAAAATCAAGAGTTTGAACTATCACCCTCACCTTTTTCGGTTATGTTTTTCTACCTTGTGGTGGAGGTGGTCAATTTATCTTAAGTGATGGTAGTAATTCAATCCTTCAAACTTTTTCATCCAAAGGAAACTTGTATGATCTTGTTTTCCAATGTTCTGAACAACTAAGTAAAAAGAGACATCTCTCCTCAGATTAAATAAGCCATTTTAACTTCTGTTGTCATTGTTGAAGAGAGTCGCTGCATAGCCAGTAACATCATGATGATACCAAATAATCAGAGGACTGCAAAAATATTTTTTGAAGGTTGCTTTTCTAACCATTACTGCAAATCATATACTTCCCCTCCCTGATGAATGAAGTTTCATTTGGATAGTTTCTGATGTAATTGGCTGTCTTTAGTTGAGATTGCAGATCTATTTGGCACAGGCACAGTAGATGGTTAATCACTAGTAGTGATTCATTAGTGGATGTCTTAAATACAAAAAGACAAACTTTGTGTTGAGGATATATGCAACAGTAGTTCTAGGCTGCAGGGCCATCTATATTCAAATCTGAAATCAACACTTTGGTTGCAAGATATTTGAAATTGCCACTTTTTGGGATAGTTCTCCATGATGGATGATCAGTTGATCTTGAGAGATAGAAGCAATTTGAACTCTCGATCTTGTTGGTCCAAAGAAAACTATTACATTTTTATAATACATTACCTTTTAACAACTCAGCCAAAAGGACCCTCTGCTTTGGTAAGTTATGAAGCCATTTTAAATTCTGTGGTCATTGTTGAAGAGAACCACCACAAGCCAAAGCTTTAAATTTATATTTCTGAAAGGAGTTTTACTACAGTGAGGAGCAGTATGTCAATCACTGTGTAACCATTATTGAATTAAAGGAACTATTTACAAAAACTTTAAAATTAAAAAAATTTCTTCTCAATTTTTTATGAAAGCCTGGTAGATTTCAATGTTTGGTACTCTAATAACAAAAACTAACATCAAATAGTGCTATTTTTGATACAAAGTAGAGAATTGATGGCCAGTTAATATGTAGCAACACGAATGAAATTTGTTCAATATAGCATCCAATAAGAAACTTAAATACATTTGTAATCAGGACACACACAAATTATTAACTCATTTAATATAAATTAATTCACAACATATTTATTTTCACACCATATTTAGGCGGGGGAGAAAAGTTTACATTACAGTAATCAATTGCACTTTAACATAAAATGTAAAAAACATTTATACATGTAAACAGTTAAATGCATTTAAATGTTTTCATTCATGAACAATAATATGACAGATTACTTTCATAAGGTTGCACTTAGAAAAAACACAAGGGTTGTCGGCAGCAGACCTCATAATTTTGAATAGTTCAAGTGATGTGGACGATGCTTCAGCTGACCAGCTCCCTTCTTCTCTTAACTTCTATGTACAACATTGTAAGGACTTCTCGAGTCCAAATAGATTTAACATGCATCAATCTCACTACATGGCAGGTCTTCAGTGAAGACCTGCCACGACTTGAACACATGACTCAACTGAAACAATGCTTCTAGAACACTGATAATAACAATAATTATTTCTGCTGTGTAACCCATTGATATTGATATTTTTTCAATTACTATTTTTGATTTATCAAATCCCCTCGCCCCTATAACTATCTTTTGCTCATCATATTTTAACCAGGAGTGATGATGAGATCAAAGGATCTACATCAAAAAGTCAGAAACTTAGAAAAATGACAAGAGATTATTGAGAGAAATAATTTTTTTAAAAAAAAAAAATAGTACAAAATATTAAAAAAAAAATTATTATCAAATATCCTGGCAGGTTTTCAGATAACAGCAGAAAATTATCCAAAATTGAAAGGGGACCATAAATAAATAAACATGGAAGATCAAGAAACAATCATAAATAATGCATGCAATACAAGAATTTCATTTGGCTCAGTGCAAGTAATTATGACTGATTATCTCTACATGCTCCATGTTGTTGAAAAACCCATTTATTAAAATAAACAAGTTTTGTATGATAAGCTGCAATATGCCAATGTTAACTTTAATTTTTTTTTAAAAAAATAAGCCCTGGATTTACTTTTGCAGTCCTGAAACAAAGATTAATTTCACTCCATCCGAAATCTTAAAAAAAAGCCCACTAATACTTTGATTATCAAGGTGAGATACACTCCACAAGGATAGACTAGTGATAAAATCATAGCTCATACAGGAGATATCGGTTAATCAATCAATATAATGAACTAGCTGAAACTTTGTTCATTATCTTAAGATTTTATTGAAAGAGAGAACTGCATATATTCCATAACTTTTCATATTTGCAAAGTTACAAAATATATGCAAATGACACAAAAATTGACAAACAAAATGTATTGAAAAATCTTATAACATTAAAAAAAAAACAAAAAAAAAAAAAAAACCCACCATTAAAAATGTTTACAATAGTAATGACATGGGAAAAAGTATATACAATCACAAGGGTCAGTTTTAGATTGGTTGATTTTATTAATGTCACTCTAGAAGCAACAGGAGGGCCATTGGCGATGGAAACCATAATTTTGAAAATCAGTCAAATGACAAGGACAAAACCTGAGCAGGCATTTCCTCTCCTAACTTCCACACCACACCAACAGGAGGACTTTGAGTCTCGACAAATCTAATGTGCATCAGCATCAGCTACACGGCGAAACTCCAGTGGCATCAAGGTTCGAATCCGCAATTCGACAAAAACCGCCAGTTGCCAGTCCACAACCATGACCCCTAGGCTACCACAGCCAGTCATTTTTTGAAGATTAGTATCTGGACAAAATACATAGCCTGTTAATTTTTTTTAGGATCTAGGTCAGACACTTTTTTTAAAATCAGAATTCATTTAAAATTTCCTTTTTTTTTTTTAAATCAAAGTTCATAATTACCAAGATTACCACATTATACTTACAGCAATATCAAAATGAAGTTTTAAATTCATTGTGGTTTACAGAACAAAACCACTACACATAATTAAATATTAATTAACAATAAAAATATAGAAGGTAAAACACCTTGGCCATATCCATCAAGAATAACAGGCAACCCAAAAGAGTTGGCCAGTTTGTTCGGGCAATATACACAAAGGCAGATTTAGTTGGAATAAATGGATAGCAAAGACTCTTTAAGATTCTTGGAGCTTCTTCTTCTATCTTTTTCACCACATAATCAGTTTCAAAAAATTGTGCAAGATGCTAAAAATGAAAAAGGGATAAGAGAAAAATTATAATGAAGCATTTAAAAAAAAAAAAACTTATTTAATGATTTAATAGGAAATTGAACAATATTTATATTTTTCAGAAATTTTACAGAAAAAAAATGGGTATTTGAGGCTTATATACAATGGTAAGAAAAATCCTTTTTCTTCATATTTTTACTTTAAAATGGAATACAAAGTTTAAGATTACATTTAAGAAATTCTCAATTCAAAATTTTTCTTTCCCATTTTTATTGAATTAAAACTATTTTCTTTCATAAATAAATAATTTATAAATTGATACAATACTTTCTTAGAATAACACTTTAGTTGAAACATAGTTTATGAATAAAAGATTTAATACAGCGAAAATTAGAGTTCATTTAAACAATTTCAATACTTCATATCAAATGTAAATTGAAAAATTTATTTTAGGGTATGAAGTTTATTATATTCTTCTTTAAAATACCATTTAATCAATACATACATATAAAATGGCTAATAAAAGACTATCTTCAATAAAATTCATCAATAACGATACACCTAATTTTTTTTCTTTGCACAATATATATCTTCCTCGAAAAAAAAAATGTAAAAAATTTCAATGGAAAAAAAATTATTTGTACAAAAAAGGGGAGGAGGGATGTTTTTCATGCTATCTCATGTAAGATGGGAGAGGGGGAAGAATTTATTAATTTGATTCAAAATACCAGAAAAAAAAAATGATTAAAACTATAAGTTTTAGACATATATACTAACATTTATAAATTTATCTTTACAACATAATACTTTAATATAAACATCAAATCAAAACACATGTTTGAATTAATAACTAAAACAAAGTTAGGAAGGTATACATATAGCCCCAAGAAATTAAGAACTTTAGATTAAAAGCAGAATATTAGAAATATTAATTAGATTAATAGAATTTAATATTTTAGATTAATAAAAATATTAATTATTTCTTGGCTTGTTGATAATAAATATTTTTTTATTTTTCTAGTAACTGATCAGAGTGCAATTTAGGGCTAATCCCTCTCTAAAAAGGATTGGATTTCCACAACTTAGTTTACATATAATCTGAAAACAAGATTTGTAGGCCCAACTACATTCATGCATACCTGTGGAAATGTCATTATCGATTCTAAATCATGTTGGAGTAAATAAGCTGCGTTAAAAAAAAAAAAAAAAAGGTGGGTGTATATTACAAAAATTATATAAAATAAAATTGGAATATTGAACATTTGCAAAAGAATAGGTAAGTGCAAAATAATATTAAAGTAATTTTTTTTTAAAAAAAAAGATTATAATTAATAGTCAAAATTAGTTATTTAAACTTTCCAAAAAAGTATAATTCACTTTGAAAAAAAATTAACAATAGAATTATATGTACAAAATTTAGAATTTCAAAATATTTACAGGGTTTGTGAGTTTATTATGGAATAATGTAACAAAAAAATTAGTTATTTTCATGATACAATTACAAACTATTTTGCTGTTTTTATTTTCATTTGAGCCTATTCAATATGTAAGGATATATTCAAAAAATAAAGTTGGAATGAAAATTATTTTAATTCTCATGTAATTCTATACCCATACTTAAATAGTTTTATCTTTTTTCCATCAAAAAGTATTTAAGTGAGGAAATTAAAAGGGAAAAGAAAATTAAAATGATTTTGATATGATTGAAAATAATAAATTCAAAATTAATTTAAATAATTATTTATTATTTAAAGGTTATTGTTAAGAAAAACAACTAAACACATTCACTATACATAAAATTCACACAAATATAAATTAAAATTCAAGTTTTCTACATAAGAAGTTTCTAACAATTTAGGAAATTCTTATAAATAAAAGGAAATAGTAAACTTCTCACCTGGAAAATAATTTCAAAATCTTTTTTACTTGGTTGTAGTAATTTAGAAGCAGATATTTGGGACTTGAAACTTGTTTCATTTAAATACTACAATAAAAAAAAAAGTTATATTTCAGAAACATATCACTAAAATGTATTTTTTCTATGAGTAAGAAATAGAAAACCCTATAATTTCCAGATTTAATAAGCATTTCTACTACAGAGAAACAATACAATATTTTCAATAATTTAGTATGAACTTAGGTTACCTCAGAGATGTGAGTAATTTGTTGATAACAGATCAAAATTAGTTTTAAAAGTAAAGACACACAACCATTTGTGAAATCTTTTTTATTAATGAACTATACTCTACAAAATAAATATTTATTACAGTTAGAATACTAGTGTTATGGCATGTATAATCTAAAAAAGAAAACATTGTCATGTTACAGGTTCAATCATATAATATCAGAATCTGTTGAAAAAAATCAATATTTACTGTTATTTATTTTCAATTTCAACAAAATGAATTCTACCTACATAAATTAAAAGAAGGCTATGTGTTCTGTTGCATTCTTGACAGTAACATATATAGAGAGAAAGAACTGTTCACTAGTTTTTAACAGTACAGTTAAGAAAAACTTATAATTTTAAAGAGTCTTTGTTGAAAAGTGCAGTTTGAAATTCATTTGAAAAATATTTAAATATATACTTATTACAATTGAAATTTATTCTGTTACTAAAAAAGAGGGAGACAGTAAGATGTAACACATTTTGTTTCATAAACAA
>BMAW01110928.1:1137636-1201799 GCA_019974015.1 Nephila pilipes | reverse complement strand
TATCAGGTGCTGCCCTCTGTTAAACTGAGCCAAAAAATTTTTGATCATTGATTCATAAGTTAATTTTGATTTGATAGTCATATGCCGCCAAATCAAAATTTGATTACTTTGTCTTTTTGTGTCAAGTTGTCACTCTTGATGAGACCTGGATTTATCAATTATACATCAGAAATCAAGCAACAATCAAAACAATGAGTTGTTTTTGTTGAATCTGCTCCAAAGGAGAGAATGGTCTCATTAGACAGAAAATGTATGAAGAAGAATTTCGGAGATGTGAAAGGTATCATGATCATGAGTACGGCAAACTGAGGCATAGACACCTGTACAGTGAGTCTCGACGCTTACTAAAAACAAACAATTTTCAATGCTGAGAGCGCCATATCTTGGATTTTCTAAGAATTTATTGAACAATACATACACTTAGGGCACTTATCTTATATTCTACTGTATTTAAATTAGTTTAGTTGTTATTAATGTCACACTAGAAGCAACACGAGGGCTATTGGTAATGGATCTAGTAATTTTGAACCACGGTCAAGTGACGAGGACGACACCCGAGCTGGCACCCCTCTCTCCTAACTTCCACACCATACCTACTGTTTTTAAAATATACATTAAATAATAAATTAATTCCATTTAAATTTTCTACTGGCAACAATATATGAAAATTTTGAAATTCTAGTTTCACAATTGTATAAATGCAATTGCTTGTAAGCAAAGTGAAATCTTTCTATTAGAAAGAGTCTCAATCCCCATTAAGAAGAACCCATGGAATTTATGAGATATAATTAAATGTTAAATTCTAAACTTGATAAATTTAAATATAATTTTATAACTTCAGCAATATTATCTTTGGAACCAAAATGATATCCATTTCTTTTCCTTTTAAAAAAGAGCCAAATGTTACCCACAGAGAGATCAGAGAAATAGGATGGATGTTCTATCACTCTGTCACTGCATTATCATGGCATAGTATGAATCCTCTAACATTTACTTATAGAAGAATTTCTGGAAGAAATTTAGTAGTGCACTTGTTAGCTGTAACTATAATCTTATCCTAACATTAACAGCTTCAAAAGTCAAGTACTTATATTATATTATAAATGAGAGAGAGAGAGAGCTTCAATGCTACCTGTGAAATATAAAAAAAATAATGTTGTATCTCCCATCATTAATTTAAGGCTAGGGTATCTAAAGGCAAATAAGTTTTCCATATATACCCATTCTACATGAATACATTTTTGTATAGTGATGATTAAATGTTAAATTCCTTTTGATAATCATGGATTAAAATTTTTCCTATGGTAACACTTTTTGGGGAATACAGCTGACAAAGTTCTTCAGTGTTCTTCTTCAAGAAGAGAATTCCAATTCTAAACAGAATATATTAAACTAATGAATACCAGAGTACAAAATGCTGCAGATGCCAAATACATCCTTTTTTTTTATTTATTTATTCCTACTTAAAAATTATAATATGATACTGCTCTCACATCAACCACATTTTCCTTTCTTTCTAAAATTTATTCTATAACTGCATTGCAATTGGTCTACAAATTAAATTTTGCAGGAATAAAATATTTTATACTTACATATATAGCTGATAAGTTTTTTAATGCTTATCGCCAATGTCTATCTGAAAAAGTTTAGTGTTACCTTCATAATAACTATTATTTAGAAAGTAATATCATTACTAGGTTTTAATTGAATTTAAACTGTTTCAATAAGCATAAGATTATTTATCATAGTAATTAAATATAGCTCATTAAAAAATATAGGAAAAAACAGAACATAATCATTCTTACTGCATGTTCCTGGGGATTTTCATTTTCTGCAGTGTTAAAGAATAGTTTTGTATCTATTGATTCAGCAAACTAAAAAAATAAATAAAAGCATTAAAAAATAAACTTTCTATGGATAATAAGTCTTTAAAATATATATTTTACAAATAAACCTTAAAAAACTATTAAAATTTTCTAATTAAATAATACTCACCTGAAATGCATCTAAATAATAAATTTAAAAATATATATTTAATAATAGCAACATCTTTCAAAATGCAATCTCTTACATAACGATCACACTCATTAAAAATAGTAAGGCATTTTTTCTAGGTTCTCACAAAAGAACCGACAACTTATCCAAAAAATATATAAAGAATTTTTTACGCAGGATTAAATAAGTCATAATTTGAAATTGCTTATACTGAGGATGAGCATATGGTGGTTCTCTTCAGCAATGATGACAGAAGTTTAAATGGCTTAGGAACTAATTATATTTAATGGCTTAATAACTTGAGTTGTTCAAGGCAGAGCCCCCTTTTCGCCTAATTGTTAAGGGCATTGCAAAATAAGACCAGATTCATTCGAATTGACAAAATCAAGAGTTTGAACTATCACCCTCACCTTTGTCGGCTATGTTTTTCTACCTTGTGGTGGAGGTGGTCAATTTATCTTAAGTGATGGTAGTAATTCAATCCTTCAAACTTTTTCATCCAAAGGAAACTTGTATGATCTTGTTTTCCAATGTTCTGAACAACTAAGTAAAAAGAGACATCTCTCCTCAGATTAAATAAGCCATTTTAACTTCTGTTGTCATTGTTGAAGAGAGTCGCTGCATAGCCAGTAACATCATGATACCAAATAATCAGAGGACTGCAAAAATATTTTTTGAAGGTTGCTTTTCTAACCATTACTGCAAATCATATACTTCCCCTCCCTGTTGAATGAAGTTTCATTTGGATAGTTTCTGATGTAATTGGCTGTCTTAAGTTGAGATTGCAGATCTATTTGGCACAGTAGATGGTTAATCACTAGTAGTGATTCATTAGTGGATGTCTTAAATACAAAAAGACAAACTTTGTGTTGAGGATATATGCAACAGTAGTTCTAGGCTGCAGGGCCATCTATATTCAAATCTGAAATCAACACTTTGGTTGCAAGATATTTGAAATTGCCACTTTTTGGGATAGTTCTCCATGATGGATGATCAGTTGATCTTGAGAGATAGAAGCAATTTGAACTCTCGATCTTGTTGGTCCAAAGAAAACTATTACATTTTTATAATACATTACCTTTTAACAACTCAGCCAAAAGGACCCTCTGCTTTGGTAAGTTATGAAGCCATTTTAAATTCTGTGGTCATTGTTGAAGAGAACCACCACAAGCCAAAGCTTTAAATTTATATTTCTGAAAGGAGTTTTACTACAGTGAGGAGCAATATGTCAATCATTGTGTAACCATTATTGAATTAAAGGAACTATTTACAAAAACTTTAAAATTAAAAAAATTTATTCTCAATTTTTTATGAAAGCCTGGTAGATTTCAATGTTTGGTACTCTAATAACAAAAACTAACATCAAATAGTGCTATTTTTGATACAAAGTAGAGAATTGATGGCCAGTTAATATGTAGCAACACGAATGAAATTTGTTCAATATAGCATCCAATAAGAAACTTAAATACATTTGTAATCAGGACACACACAAATTATTAACTCATTTAATATAAATTAATTCACAACATATTTATTTTCACACCATATTTAGGCGGGGGAGAAAAGTTTACATTACAGTAATCAATTGCACTTTAACATAAAATGTAAAAAAAAAAAAAAAACATTTATACATGTAAACAGTTAAATGCATTTAAATGTTTTCATTCATGAACAATAATATGACAGATTACTTTCATAAGGTTGCACTTAGAAAAAACATAAGGGGTGTCAGCAGCAGACCTCATAATTTTGAATAGTTCAAGTGATGTGGACGATGCTTCAGCTGACCAGCTCCCTTCTTCTCTTAACTTCTATGCACAACATTGTTAGGACTTCTCGAGTCCAAATAGATTTAACATGCATCAATCTCACTACATGGCAGGTCTTCAGTGAAGACCTGCCACGACTTGAACACATGACTCAACTGAAACAATGCTTCTAGAACACTGATAATAACAATAATTATTTCTGCTGTGTAACCCATTGATACTGATATTTTTTCAATTACTATTTTTGATTTATCAAATCCCCTCGCCCCTATAACTATCTTTTGCTCATCATATTTTAACCAGGAGTGATGATGAGATCAAAGGATCTACATCAAAAAGTCAGAAACTTAGAAAAATGACAAGAGATTATTGAGAGAAATAATTTTTTTTTAAAAAAAAGTACAAAATATTAAAAAAAAATTATTATCAAATATCCTGGCAGGTTTTCAGATAACAGCAGAAAATTATCCAAAATTGAAAGGGGACCATAAATAAATAAACATGGAAGATCAAGAAACAATCATAAATAATGCATGCAATACAAGAATTTCATTTGGCTCAGTGCAAGTAATTATGACTGATTATCTCTACATGCTCCATATTGTTGAAAAACCCATTTATTAAAATAAACAAGTTTTGTATGATAAGCTGCAATATGCCAATGTTAACTTTAATTTTTTTAAAAAAAAATAAGCCCTGTATTTACTTTTGCAGTCCTGAAACAAAGATTAATTTCACTCCATCCGAAATCTTAAAAAAAAAGCCCTTTGATTATCAAGGTGAGATACACTCCACAAGGATAGACTAGTGATAAAATCATAGCTCATACAGGAGATATTGGTTAATCAATCAATATAATGAACTAGCTGAAACTTTGTTCATTATCTTAAGATTTTATTGAAAGAGAGAATTGCATATATTCCATAACTTTTCATATTTGCAAAGTTACAAAATATATGCAAATGACACAAAAATTGACAAACAAAATGTATTGAAAAATCTTATAACATTAAAAAAAAAAAAAAAAAAAACCATTAAAAATGTTTACAATAGTAATGACATGGAAAAAAGTATATACAATCACAAGGGTCAGTTTTAGATTGGTTGATTTTATTAATGTCACTCTAGAAGCAACAGGAGGGCCATTGGCGATGGAAACCATAATTTTGAAAATCAGTCAAATGACAAGGACAAAACCTGAGCAGGCATTTCCTCTCCTAACTTCCACACCACACCAACAGGAGGACTTTGAGTCTTGACAAATCTAATGTGCATCAGCATCAGCTACACGGCGAAACTCCAGTGGCATCAAGGTTCGAATCCGCAATTCGACAAAAACCGCCAGTCCACAACCATGACCCCTAGGCTACCACAGCCAGTCATTTTTTGAAGATTAGTATCTGGACAAAATACATAGCCTGTTATTTTTTTTTAGGATCTAGGTCAGACACTTTTTTTAAAATCAGAATTCATTTAAAATTTCTTTTTTTTTTTAATCAAAGTTCATAATTACCAAGATTACCACATTATACTTACAGCAATATTGAAATGAAGTTTTAAATTCATTGTGGTTTATAGAACAAAACCACTACACATAATTAAATATTAATTAACAATAAAAATATAGAAGGTAAAACACCTTGGCCATATCCATCAAGAATAACAGGCAACCCAAAAGAGTTGGCCAGTTTGTTCGGGCAATATACACAAAGGCAGATTTAGTTGGAATAAATGGATAGCAAAGACTCTTTAAGATTCTTGGAGCTTCTTCTTCTATCTTTTTCACTACATAATCAGTTTCAAAAAATTGTGCAAGATGCTAAAAATGAAAAAGGGATAAGAGAAAAATTATAATGAAGCATTTAAAAAAAAAACTTATTTAATGATTTAATAGGAAATTGAACAATATTTATATTTTTCAGAAATTTTACAGAAAAAAAATGGGTATTTGAGGCTTATATACAATGGTAAGAAAAATCCTTTTTCTTCATATTTTTACTTTAAAATGGAATACAAAGTTTAAGATTACTTTTAAGAAATTCTCAATTCAAAATTTTTCTTTCCCATTTTTATTGAATTAAAACTATTTTCTTTCATAAATAAATAATTTATAAATTGATACAATACTTTCTTAGAATAACACTTTAGTTGAAACATAGTTTATGAATAAAAGATTTAATACAGCGAAAATTAGAGTTCATTTAAACAATTTCAATACTTCATATCAAATGTAAATTGAAAAATTTATTTTAGGGTATGAAGTTTATTATATTCTTCTTTAAAATACCATTTAATCAATACATACATATAAAATGGCTAATAAAAGACTATCTTCAATAAAATTCATCAATAACGATACACCTAATTTTTTTTCTTTACACAATATATATCTTCCTCGAAAAAAAAAATGTAAAAAATTTCAATGGAAAAAAAATTATTTGTACAAAAAAGGGGAGGAGGGATGTTTTTCATGCTATCTCATGTAAGATGGGAGAGGGGGAAGAATTTATTAATTTGATTCAAAATACCAGAAAAAAAATGATTAAAACTATAAGTTTTAGACATATATACTAACATTTATAAATTTACCTTTACAACATAATACTTTAATATAAACATCAAATCCAAACACATGTTTGAATTAATAACTAAAACAAAGTTAGGAAGGTATACATATAGCCCCAAGAAATTAAGAACTTTAGATTAAAAGCAGAATATTAGAAATATTAATTAGATTAATAGAATTTAATATTTTAGATTAATAAAAATATTAATTATTTCTTGGCTTGTTGATAATAAATATTTTTTTATTTTTCTAGTAACTGATCAGAGTGCAATTTAGGGCTAATCCCTCTCTAAAAAGGATTGGATTTCCACAACTTAGTTTACATATAATCTGAAAACAAGATTTGTAGGCCCAACTACATTTATGCATCCCTGTGGAAATGTCATTAGCGATTCTAAATCATGTTGCAGTAAATAAGCTGCGTTAAAAAAAAAAAAAAAAAAAGGTGGGTGTATATTACAAAAATTATATAAAATAAAATTGGAATATTGAACATTTGCAAAAGAATAGGTAAGTGTAAAATAATATTAAAGTAATTTTTTTTTAAAAAAAAAGATTATAATTAATAGTCAAAATTAGTTATTTAAACTTTCCAAAAAAGTATAATTCACTTTGAAAAAAAATTAACAATAGAATTATATGAACAAAATTTAGAATTTCAAAATATTTACAGGGTTTGTGAGTTTATTATGGAATAATGTAACAAAAAAATTAGTTATTTTCATGATACAATTACAAACTATTTTGCTGTTTTTATTTTCATTTGAGCCTATTCAATATGTAAGGATATATTCAAAAAATAAAGTTGGAATGAAAATTATTTTAATTCTCATGTAATTCTATACCCATACTTAAATAGTTTTATCTTTTTTCCATCAAAAAGTATTTAAGTGAGGAAGTTAAAACGGAAAAGAAAATTAAAATGATTTTGATATGATTGAAAATAATAAATTCAAAATTAATTTAAATAATTATTTATTATTTAAAGGTTATTGTTAAGAAAAACAACTAAACACATTCACTATACATAAAATTCACACAAATATAAATTAAAATTCAAGTTTTCTACATAAGAAGTTTCTAACAATTTAGGAAATTCTTATAAATAAAAGGAAATAGTAAACTTCTCACCTGGAAAATAATTTCAAAATCTTTTTTACTTGGTTGTAGTAATTTAGAAGCAGATATTTGGGACTTGAAACTTGTTTCATTTAAATACTACAATAAAAAAAAAAGTTACATTTCAGAAACATATCACTAAAATGTATTTTTTCTATGAGTAAGAAATAGAAAACCCTATAATTTCCAGATTTAATAGGCATTTCTACTATAGAGAAACAATACAATATTTTCAATAATTTAGTATGAACTTAGGTTACCTCAGAGATGTGAGTAATTTGTTGATAACAGATCAAAATTAGTTTTAAAAGTAAAGACACACAACCATTTGTAAAATCTTTTTTATTAATGAACTATACTCTACAAAATAAATATTTATTACAGTTAGAATACAAGTGTTATGGCATGTATAATCTAAAAAAGAAAACATTGTCATGTTACAGGTTCAATCATATAATATCAGAATCTGTTGAAAAAAATCAATATTTACTGTTATTTATTTTCAATTTCAACAAAATGAATTCTACCTACATAAATTAAAAGAAGGCTATGTGTTCTGTTGCATTCTTGACAGTAACATATATAGAGAGAAAGAACTGTTCACTAGTTTTTAACAGTACAGTTAAGAAAAACTTATAATTTTAAAGAGTCTTTGTTGAAAAGTGCAGTTTGAAATTCATTTGAAAAATATTTAAATATATACTTATTACAATTGAAATTTATTCTGTTACTAAAAAAGAGGGAGACAGTAAGATGTAACACATTTTGTTTCATAAACAATATATATATATATATATATATATATATATATAAAGTCAATTCCTACATAGGTCAACAAAGAAATTTTTTTTTATTTTAGTTACTTTTTATTAAATAATTACAATTAATATAAATATGTATATACATATGACAGAATCACAATATTAAGTAGCAAAAAAAAAAAAATTTCCAGCGATCTACAAGCTTCGTCACTGACGGTATTTATTCCTAAATTTATATCCTGTTAAATATCTTATATAAGAGAAAGAATTTTCTCCCATATAAAACTAAAATTAATAATTTGAAAATCAAATAAAAAAATTTTATGCTCCAACGAGATTTGATCCGAAGGCATGGAGATTCTACACCGACGCTCTACCAACTTTGCCATTGCAAGACAAATGACATAGTAGAAGCATTGACTTGTTTCTTAATTCATCCAGTAAATTAAATGGTTGGAATACAGTTTAGCTCAACCACCCAGATGTGGCTATTCTGTACCAAACAAGGCGTAACTGATCAAGACATGCGACAAAATGGAAAAAAAGAAAGATTTGTTTGATAAAAAGGAGGATCAAAAATAGAGAAGGATCGTTACGGTATCCTGTGGGCATGTCACCCATGTTTACCAAAGACAGTGAACCCCATGTGGAAGAAAAAGATCACTAGATTGCCATGGGGTCATGATGCCTGTACCTACCAAAAGGAGGAAAGTCCCTGGATATAACCTCCAGGGGCAGGGTACCTGACTATATCCACAGGTACTGGGTACTCATTTTAGTTGCCTTTTATGACATGCATGAGCTACAAAGTGGGAGAATTCTTTCACACCTGATCACTACTTGGATGTTGCTCAACAGGGAAAGAACATGTAGGAATGGAAAATTAATTACAATTGTTTTTAAAACTCATTTTAGCAAATACAAAAGTTTTATACTTTCACTGATCAAAGAATAATGAAATTCATGTTACCAAACACTAAATGCAAATAAGGCCAAATTTAACTTAGAGATTACTTTTACCAAGGCTTGAGGAATTGACTTAAATAGTAGGAAGGTGGTGAATTATAGTTCCTGGATATCTTAAAAAAAATTTCGTTAAAGTTTTTTCAGTTTGTGTTTTTCTTTCTTTGTCTAAAAGACTAGAGTTAGTTATTTTTAGTTGTACCTATTTATAATCAACATTATTCTAAGACAATTTCTGCTTGTGTTAATATTTTATAAAAAATTTCATTCTCATTAACTAAAATTTTATGTGTTTATATATCCTGTATCATTACCATCAATTTTGTCACATAAAAATTTTGCATTTCTTTTTTAAATAAAAGATTAATTAAAAATAATAGCTTAAAAATTAATCAGAATTAAAAATCAAATTATTTAATATCAAAATAAAAAGCATATTTAAATAATAGCTTAAGATCTGGTAGTTCCAATTATACCCTTGATTAACTAAATTTAGGAAACTTGTATGTATAAAGGCTTGTAATTTTATTAACTTAGATTTTATAACAATTTATGCAAATATTTACAATTTTGATTTGAAAGTTATTACACAAACACAGTTTTTTTACAGGTTATATATACATAAAACCTTTATTTAGATTTAAGATACATATTATAAAACAGAGAAGTATTATGTCTATTTAGTGCAATATTATGATTAGTGCAATAAATTGGTAATTGTTATTATTTAAAAATTACACTATGCATCCTTAGTAATTTTTTAATTCTATTAAGCGAAAAAACGCTGACATTTTCTGAACATTTTAGACAGGGTTTAGGTTCATAATTAACTTTTAAATATCACAAGTTTTACTTGCGAAGTATGTATGTATATATATATATATATTTATATACATGTATATGTGTGTGAATATATTGTTAATGAATACTGGTAAAAGATTCAAATGGCAAAACCTTTTGTGTTAAAAATAAATAATACTATACCTCAAGAAGTTCCAAGATCTTTTTCTTTTGATAAGCTTTATCAGCTAAGGGTCTTTGCTCTTTAAGTGTTTTACACTCATTAAAATTTATTGAGCTTTTGCGAGAACTGTTTAAAGTAAAAGAAAAATTAATGATGATAATTGAATATATATATATAAACAGGTAAAATAAAGTTCAATAAAAACATTTAATACATTGAAGTTATTTTATTGGGTTCTTCCTGATCAATGGAATAATATTTCTAATGAAAGCAATGATTTCTGAAATCTGATATATTTCAAATTCTTGGTATTCTATATATTTTTAAAAAATGTATATAACCAACAATTTTTATATGTACAATGGCTTTCAAAAGTAAAGGTAAATCCAGTTTTTTGAGGGTCAACATTAAAATAATGAAAATAAAAGCAAAAAATAGTTTATATGAAAGATCATCAAATATAACAATAAAAGGTCCAGATATTCTGGTGTATATTTTTTCATAAGACATCAAAATGAACAATGATTGCCATTGTTATGTTACCACTTGTTTTGGTATAAGTAGTGTCACTACCATTGTCGAAACATTTAAATCTACGTGTCAGTTAATTTTCGATTTCAGTGATGGGTATATTGAAGTTGATGAATTTTATGTTATTATATTACATATGCATAATTATTTGAAGTGTAAAGAGTATATTTAATATTATTTGTTAAGCGCATATATATGTGTGTGTGTGCTATAAATATAAATTTTAGCAGGAAATCAAATTAATAAAATTTGATATCAATGTTGGAATCTGATAAATTATTACAATTCTATGACTTGTTTAATAGAATAAAAAAATGCAGACCACTTTTTAAAAATAAAATTAAAATCTTAATATTCTAATATATTTCAATAAATACATCAGCTCCATAAACAACAGTAGTCAGTCATTAAATGCATTCAGCGATCAAATCTAAAATATGGTACATGCCTATTGGAGTAATAGATATCATCATCTTTCAAGTTTGGAACAAGGGACAAAAGATCCAGATGCATTTAATAACATTTATAACTTATACCCCTTCTATTTATTGCTTTAAAAACATATTTATCCATAATTTCTTATATAAGTACATAATCACTTAAATTTATATTTCTAAGCAGTATTCTTTTAATATATATATATTCAAATATAAATGTAAAATATTTTCTGCATATAAACAATTTTTATTAAACTACTTCAGAGCTTATGCTACAAATTCTTAATGTTCTTTTTATGAACACATATAACAAAAATTTAAAATTTTCGATATAATATATACAATTTTAATACATACATAATAAACTCAACTACAGTTTCAAACATTTTAAGTACACAAAAATGGAAAATTTTCATTTTTATAATAAACTGTTTCAAAAACACTTTAAATAAATTTTTAAAGTCCATCTTAAATTTGTGGTTTAATAAAAGGAGAGATAAACTAACTCTATTTATGATCTAAAGAAACATTTTCTCACGTACTAAATTAAAAAAAAAAAAAAAAAAAAATCGCACACCAGTGTTCTCAGTGCAGTTCTTTTGAATCGGAGAATTAGTAAAGTCAATAGTTGCAATACTATTACTAAGTAAAATTCTGTTAAACTCTTCAGTAAAAAGTATCCTACACTAACCACATTCTTGTAAAATTATGGTGATCCAAGTTCTTTTGAAGATTCTATGATGGAAACAAACTCTGCCTCCCTACTATATAAACATGCAGATTTTTGTCTGAATGTTCTCCATAGAATTGGAGCTTCATTTAAAAATAATATCAATTTGTTGATTGATATTCTATAATCTCTTATTACTTGCATAATCTGCATTGGAATAGCAAATGTCTAAATTTGATACTACTATTGAGATGGGGGTTAATTTATAATTTCTTGTATGAAAAATGTAACCAAGTAATTTATTAACCATTCCAGAGCATTATGTCAGGATTCTCATGAAATTGGAAGAATGTACTAACTGAACAAAAAATGTAAGGTCTCATATATCAAGTTAAATATGCTAACCATCCATCCTAAACTTCAATAATATAAATTTAACATCTCATCATTTTCAGTTTAGTTTTTTGGAATTTTGAAATAATTAATTCCCTTGGAACTAGGAAAGAATGAAATTGGATTTATATTTTTCAAATCTTCTTCCAATATGATCAATATTTTTAATTTTTCCTATTAAAATTTTTCTATCCTTTATTGCTTTAATAAATAGTTAAAAATCTTTTAAGAAAAACCAGCCTGTTGTTGTAGTTCACAGACAAGTCATAGCATACACAAAGCACCTTACAGTGTACACATGTTCTAACTCAATCTCAATAGTAGAATGTGATGGTGTAAGACTGTTGATGAGAAAAATGGCACCAAATATCATAAAATTAGCGTCATTACACCCCATTCAACCCTCACAAATAATTATATATATATATTTGTTGATCAAACTTTGAGTAATAAAACCAATACTAATTTCTTTTAATGAAGTAATTTTAAAAATATTGTCTTTGTTAGTGGCTATAACCCCAAAAAGTTGAAAAATCATGGGTTACGTTGATTTCATGAATGAAAGTCAGTTTTTTCCACCTCAGTGAGTAATTTTTCTTTTCAAGAAGAGGTGTCAGATCAAATAAGGTTGGGAGCCTCTGTTATGAAGATAACAAAAGGTTTTGAAACTTAGGGCATATAAAAAAAATGTACTTCCGCTCACACTCTCCAGTAAAGTTTCACTGGAATTTTTGAACAAGTTTTTTTCAAGAATTGCAATTCAAGTTGGAATTTTTTTTTGACCACTCAGTTTAAATAAGTCACTTTTGATACGTCACTTTCATAAAAAAATCCCCCCCCTTTTTTTCAATGTTTGAATACATTTTTGTAAACATAACACCTATATCCATGCAGATTTTATGCACTTTTTTTTTTTAAAAAAAATTATAAAATTATTCAATGTTTTTTACTCATAATATCTAGAATTTACAATCAAATTTTGTGAAACTTACATAAATATGTTGACAACCTGCAACAAAAATATTACACGATAATTGAATTTGAAAGCATTAAATATTTGATGAGATATGAGCATTTAAAGGAAATATTTTTTATTGTGCATGTGCAAAAATTATCAATAGTTTTTTTTTTTTTCCAGTTTTGTGGTTAATATACATAAAATATAGTTGAATATTGTCACAATTCAGAAAGAAGTTGACCATAGTGAGTGTATTTTTGTTACTTTCTGAAAATAGCAAGATGTTAGTGTGAAATTCCAAAAATAATTATTTTTCATCATAAGTTACAGGATGTTTAAATATAATTATAAAAAAATTAATATACTAAATAAATACATATGCATATTTATAAATTAGAAACATTGTATCACATAAATTTAATTAAACTGCAAAATCAAATCTTGTTGAAAAGATTAAGTCACAAAATAGAAACTGCTATGCATTTAACATTATGCAAGAATGGGAGCAAAAAAAAAAAAAAAAAAAAAAAAAAGAATCTGCAGTTCTACACTAGCATAACAGCACAGAGGTCAGATTCCACATTAGTAGAATCAAAAACAATTTTTGTTAAGTAAGCCAACCTGATTATCTAGTCACTTATATCATTAATGCAATTTTGTTTGCTTTAAAAAAAAAACATTGCACATAAATCCTAATTCTCTCACTCTCCTGCCTTCTTTTTTTTGTTTTTTCGTGTTCAGGTTTGTCTTTGCCATTGATATAGAGCACTATTTGCACAATTTTGAGATACTTAATACTTCGAGATCCGAAATTGATACTAAAATTCATTTTATCTAATTTCAAAATTATAAGTAATGCATGTGTAATTAAAATAATAATGAACTTTATTTTATTCAATTTAACCATCCTGTGATTTATGACTGAAAATGACAAGTTGTGGGAAAACCTTTTATCACCTTGTTACTTTTTCTGAAAGTAACAGAAATAAGGCTCACTATAACACTGATATCTTTGTAAATTGTCATAATATTCGACTGAATTTTATGTATAAATTGCCATAAATATCATTGGCTACAAAATTGTAAAGGAAAAATCTATTGACAATTTTTGTACATGAACTGTAAAAATTACTTCCTTTTAAAATTATCTTTTCTCATGAAATATTCAATGTTTTAATTTTTCATTATTGTATGGTATTTTGATGCACAATATCAACGTTTCTGTAAGTTAAAAAAATGATGGTGAATTCTTGATATTATAAGCAAAAATATTAAATTTTTTAATTTTTTTTAAAAAAGAAATATGTACATCTTCATGAATATAAGTGCTAATTCTATGTAAATGCATTCAAATATTGAAAACAGATAATTAAAAAAAGTATGAAAATGAAAAATCATTTCCAGTTATTTTTTTTATATATACAGGATCATCAAAAATATAATTCTTTTTCAATTTATTGGTGGTCTCTAAATGTGCAAGTCATTGAAATGTTTCTAGAAAGTATGAGTTCATGATAGGTTTTTACAAGCTCATAATGGTTTTTATTAAAGCATCTTTAATATCTAAGAAGGTTGCATAAGCAATTTCCTTTTAGTTGATGGTTTTGTCTAATAGGACAACTAAATCATAAATAGCAGTTTCAAAAAATTTCCAAACTAATGAGTATATGGATATTCAGAATTGGATTTGTAAGAAAGCCTTCTATTTTTAATTGATCTATGTAAAAACCATTAGAAATTAAAACAAATCCAAATGGTTTAGCCTCTATATAGTTATAGACTTAATTGGTTTGGGAATAAATACATTTGTCATTTATGAGGTATTAGGAATACAGCCAAATAAGAATGAACTATGTATAATCCATAAAGCAGTCAAATAATTATAGTCAAGCCTTGTTAAGAGAATAAAAATTATTCTATCAGCCTTGAAGTAATTTCATGGGTTTGAAATTTATTTATTCCCCCATAACTTGATTAAAAATAATAATTCTTTTGGAGATACAGTACTCCTTACACAGCCAGGCACTTCACTTTTCTTAGCTTGCCAATAATCTGGCATTTTTACACAAGAATATTATATAGAAAATTATTTCAAGCCTTTTACTTCAATGGAAAAAGATTGGCTATTACAAAACTGTATCTTTTTTTTTTGTAATTTTGGTTATTTTATGTGTTGCATGTTTGTATGAAATTTTATGCAATATCTAGCCTTTGCACTTTAAAAGCATTAACAGTGATTTTCAAGTAATCTGCAATTTTGGTAATCTGATAGAGCTCTGGTCCAATAACTGTCAGATGTTCAAAAGAGGCGATATAACTAAATCAAGGCGAACTAGTACAAGACGATATAACTAGTACAAGGCGATTATAACTAAAGTTATACTTTCAAAAAGCTGTAAAAAAGAGCCACTAGTCGGAATAATATGATAATTCATTTGAGTATATATGAAGTAATGGGAATTTGTTTTGCAAAAGAAAAAAAAATAGTTCAAAAGTGGATCAACAGAGGTTACTGAAGCAGTCATAAGAGCCTGATTAAAAGAAGGGACAAGTTGTGCTAAAGCAGACAGGGAAAAAAATCAGTTCTTAACCGTCCCTAGACCAAAAATCACAGAAAAAGCGAAAGGTAATAAATCCATTAAGAAAAGAAAGTTGTTGTATATAAGCTGCTATGACTTGTTTAAGAAATGCCACATCTTTTAATTAACATGTCAAATTTCTCATATCTTTTACAGCAATTATTTTTTAGCCTCTTATGACTAGTACATTATCATCTATCAGTCTACTTTTGAACATTTTTTCCCCGCAAAACAAATTCTTATTGCTTTACGTATATTCAGATGAAATATTTGGTCATTCTGACAAATGATTTTTTTACAGCCATTTGAAAGTGCACCTTTATTTATAATCACCATGCATGTGTATGTATATGTGTATATATATATTGATTTTTTATTTTTGCTATTGGTTTTTTAGAGATTTTTTCAATTTTCTTTTTAATTTATTTTTGGATTTAAATTTTCGAAAATTTCTCAATTTATATTTTTTGATGATATAACCATTTTTTAATAATACATTTTGTTTATGGGAATTGCTAGGCTTATAATTCTTGAATAATCCAGCTTAAAAGTCCACAGTCTGTTACAACATTAAATATATTATTCTCCGTTATTGCATTTTTCAAAATTTTTGCAATTTCTTGATATTTTGTTTTTTTCTGCTTTGATTTTTTTTGTTTAATGTTACATGTATGTATATGTATTCAATTGAATAAAAAGAAGAGCAGTCTCTAAGATAATTGAATAAATTTCAATATATTTTTTTTTTCTAAAGGTGTGGAAGCATCAATTTTCGTGAAGTGATATATGTCTTCTATTTGAAAGAATACATGTGTTACTCTTATCACTAAAGTTTTCATTTCAATTTGGGGGAAGCATCTATGTCTTTTAACTCCCAAAGTTGTTCACTTATATTAATACTTACAACAAGCTGATTTTTCTTAAGATTTCTGATATTAGTTTTTCCTGCTTTTTTTATTGGTAATGCAGTTTACTCCAAGTCACTTCTAATATTGAATTCATAACTTCATCTAAATTTTCAAAAAATAAATAAATAAACATCTTTATGTGTTTTAGCAGTGCTTGCATGAACATAATTAATAGCATTACTCTTAAATTCAATCTCATAATTAATTTCAAATTACGAGATTGAAATCTAAACATTCTAATTTTAGATGAATCATCAATTTTACTGAGCCCAATATTTTTATTTTCTAAAGCATTTATTTCTGTAATTAAGATATGATATACAATAAACTCCATCCCCTGTAATTTTACCTTGGTCTATTTTCCAAAGTTACTTTCATTTTAGCCAACGTTGTTCCAAGAATTTTTGACGATCTACATGAAACACCTAATTTAATTCCACTGCAAGAAAATGTCTTAAAAATAATGAAGCAACACCACTGTTAAACATCCAACTCAAAGGGCATTAATTGTTGTTGTTATTCAACTATTTCTTTAAGAAACACTGACAGTTGGATGAGTGGCTTCCAATGATTAAATGTATATTAGGCTACTCTGGCTTTCCTCCCTCCAATATTTTGCAACGTTTTCTTGTTTGACCAACGACTTTACAACTATCGCAAAAGTGAATAATTTTCAGGTTTGGACAGTATTGGTTATTCAGTTCCAATTTAGAGCTTTTAATAAACCTTAAGGTACACTGGGAAGTTTCCGATAATATAATAATTCAGGAGTATATTAAATATTTACTTTCTGTTAAAACTTAGCAGTTTTCTGCTAAAAAATTTCTTTAGAAATCAGCAAAACTTCCATTTTTTTTAAACAGAATTCAGTTGACAATGTCTTTTTATCAAACTTTCTTTAGTCTTGCTACAGAAAAAATGCATTTATTTACCTTAACATTTTCTCAAAGAATCAATTTTAGCCTTACATATTGCTTGGAAGAGGTTTTCTTGTAATGAGATTGCTAGCATGACTTAGTAGTTTTATTACTGCCTTTTGAAATTTTTTGATATTGAGCTTTTTTTTTTTAATTTCACCTCTAATAATTATGAACTAGAGGTAGTTGCTTTATAATATTGATAGAAAGGTAGAGGAATGGATTCATAGTTCTTAAAAAATCTTGGAATTTTTTAACGTCATATTCAAAATAATTTTGCTACCATTTTACAAAACAAATATATCAAAACATCAATTGAGTTTTAAAACTATTTAAAATGCCAAGCCCTTCCATTTTTTATTTCTAAAATTATGAGATTGAATGTTCTTTTATTGCTTAAGGTAAGTGAAATTTACAGAAAAATCTAATCACGTAAAGTAACCATAGAAAATACATCACCTTACCTATGAAACAAAGATTTTCTTTCTTCTGACGTTGACCTTGGCTTAAGAGGCATTCCTCCAGAGCCTCTCGCACGGGAATCAACAGAAGAAGAACGACGGCATTTACTTAAAGGATTATCATTTTGAAGACTATTTCTGCTAAATGCATTGCGACTTGAAGGAATTCGTGTCTTGCCTTCACTTTTGCACTCAAACCTCAGACTCATTTTAAACTAAATCATAGAAAGAAACAGGTATTTCTAAACAATTCAATAAAGCAACAAAGAAAATAATAAGAAAGATACATTTGCCTTGAAATGATATTTATTCTGGTCATCAGAAGTATTTTATAATATTTTGCAAGTTTTCATTAAAAAATCTTAACAAACCATATAAAATCTTACCCATGTATGCAACAGAAATTAACAATACACAGTAAACATATGAAAAAATTAAAGTACCTTGAAGTATAAGGAATAAAATGAATTATAATATGTAAGCAAAAAATTATACAAAACTTTTCCTTTTAAATGACTAAAGGAAGGTACACTTTTTCTCGATAACAGGATTTTTTTTGTTTGATTAATATAATCCTGAGCTGAAGAATGGTAATTAACAGCAAACAAAGTAATTTAAAATTACAGATGTTGAAAATAGCATCTTAACTGATACTATCTGAATCTTCATACTCCTCCTCTAATAAATATATATTTGTAACTGTTGCGAGACTCAACCAGTTTGAAGCAACAATTTTCAATATTTTATATGACAATTTTTGGTAGAAATGGGCTTTAAACTTTTGTGACTAAATTTCAACTTTACCAATTTTTATCATACAATACTTAGACAGAGAGCAAGCAATGAATCACTAGACAGCACTGTAATGGAAAGCTTAACCAAGGGGAAATCTGCATACAAGACATGAAATATTCAAGTTAAGCAATTTTTGTTTTGTGTTAAAAGAAGAAAAAAAAATACTATGCATGAAATTACATGATACTTTGTAGGTACTACATCAAATGCTAAGCTTATTTCACTGTACACATTTTAAGAAATGTACTACACATTGAAACATATATAAAACTCCTTAAATTAATTACATAACGTTTAAGCAGAAACTACAACATATTAAATCACAAAATTGAGTATACACTCAGCACAACTTTTAAATGAAAACATAAAAAGGCAAAATTAATATTTGGTTGCACATCTTTTTGAATTAATGACAACTTCCAGATGACATGGTATCAATTTAACAAGATTTTGGGTTGTTTCACTTGTGATTTTAGCCTATTCTTCTCTTAAAACAGTTTTTAAATGGTCTTTATTCATGATATGATGCTTTTGGACAGATTTTTTAACCGTGGCCATAAATTTTCAATAACGTTGAGATTAGGTGATTAAAGTGGAGTGTGCAATTGCTTTCTACAGTTGTACAACAGCCACAATTGAACAATTTCAGCTGTATGCTTAGGATCATTATCGTGTTGAAAAATGAAACTCAATCCTAACCCCAAATTTTCAGCACTTTGCTCTAAATTATTTTTCAGAATGTTCAAGTACTGAATTTTGTCCAAGATTCCATCAATAAACATTAAACTTCCCACACCATTGACCGATATACAGCCCCATACAAATAAAACCCCCCCCCCCCCCCATGCTTGACAGTAGGAATGGCATTTTTAGGAAGCAACTCACTGTTAAGCTTCCACTAAATATAGCATCACCTATCAGTTCCAAAAACATTAAATTTACTCTAATCACTAAATATTACTTGATTCCAGAAATTTGGAGAACCGAAAATATAATAAAAGCCTTTTCTCCTGGTTTCATTTAGAAATGAAAGGTTTTCTCATGGTCATTAATACTTGCTTTCCTAAGTACTCTTCTAATTATTTCTGCAGAAATAGTTCTTTGTATCGTAGAAAAAGTGGTAGCAGCAGTATTTGGAGCACTCATCATTAGAGTTTCATTCATTTTTCATAGGATCCTCTGCTTACTTCTGTCCTCTTTTGAGAATATTTGAGTCCTTTTGTCCTCTTTGGAGAATATTTTTAACAAGTCCCAACTCTTTACACTCTTTGATGATTTTTTGAACAAATCTGTAACTTCATTGAACTACTTTCCCAATTTTTCAAAGAGATTTATTTTCTGCAACCATTTCAACAAACAGCTCTCTAGCTTGAACTGCAGTTTACATTCTGGAACCCATTTTGAAGATAAAAATTAATATTTCTTCAAGACACTTATACATTAGGATTTAAATTCAATGTCAGTATTAAACGCTAAAACTTTAATAAAATAATAGTCATTAAAATAATTTTGCTGTTTTTTACAAAGTGCATACTTAATTTTGTGACATCAATTTTTGTCATTTAACCCATTCGCTCCCTGCGTATCACAGGCGATACGCTCGTGTTGGCTCTCCTGTGCCCAGCATATCACGGGCGATACGCTCCGTGAGTGTCTTCTACGGCCCACCGTATCAATAGAGATACGCTCGGTGAAAATGTTTTTTTTTAATGTTACTATATGGTGTTACAATACCGCGAAATCTAAATAGATAGGTTATTTGGAGTGTTGACCTTGGTGATATGGGCTTGGATTTCACTTCTGGCTACCAGGAGGGGGGGGTAATTGTTAAAAGCACGTGTTGTGGCACAGCTCTTTAAATAAATGACATGATTTAAAGGGTGCATTTGCATTTTTCTTTCTTGCTTGCTTCTTAAAAGTTCGAAGGAGAATTTAAAGCCCTTTATGGGAGTTCAGATGTTCTCAGCTAATTGTTTCATTTGGTCAGTTTTTATTTGTAGCGACAGTCATGACAAAAAGATAGTATTTATCTGATACTGACATTTGTGAACTAATGAATGAATCTGACAATAATGTTAGCAAAAATAATCCAAATCTGTACATAGACATTAAAGTTAAAAAAAAGGGAGGGAGGGACTAAGATGTGCCCTTTGCTCAAAATCTTGCGTGAAACGTCAAAATATGCGTGTAAGACATGTGACGTTGTGCTAGGCATTGAATTTTTGTTTATAAATATACCATACAGCAAAATAAGATTTATCTTTTATATCTATATATTCCATATAATGGTACATCATTACAGCATGAAATTTATGTAACATATGTAAATATATTTTGTATTTTCTTAAAAGTAGGATTTTTTATGTAATTTTATGTATAAAACATTCAATGTTCGATTAAATCTTTTTTTCTTTTGTATATATTAAGTTTAATGCATTTTAAATAATATATGTAAATGCCAAAATATTTTAATAAATAGCCGATTTTAGAGGAATTTTTTTCACGAATTAGGCTTAATATCTAAAATCGTCTGGGCACAGCGTGACACTCCGTGGTAAGAAGCCGCGGGCCCAGAGAAGCACTTCTTTTTCTCCCTCTGGTAGTGAAAGGGTTAGTAAGAGAATGCAAATAATTTTATTCTGATATATGGGTTGCCCAAATGAAAGTGACATTGCTGTAATAACTTTACCACTAGAAGAGAAGGATGAATGTGCATGCCCTTATTGAGAGTGCAGTGTTGGAAATACATGCAATATCGTCAGATTCCGCCAGATGCATGTGTGATAGCATGGGAGCATGTTAAAAAATATTGTTTGCATCACGGATGCCTCCAAACGGTGTTAGCATGCGGTCGTGCAATTTTTAACAGCAGAAAATATGAGTGCTTGTGAAATCTATAGTCGAATGATAGTGTGTAAGGTATGGAGGGTAAGAGTCGCAGATTGGCATTCCGATGGTGTTGGGATTTTCGTAGTGGAAGAAGCATATATGAAGATAGGTCACTATCTGTTCAAGCAAAGGTGGTTATTACCAAGGAAGCAGTTGCAGATGTGGACCGTATCGTGAGAATTAATCGGCGAATCACCACTCAAGAAATAGCAGAAGAAATTACTGTGAGCAAAGGAAGTGTTCACATAGTACTGCACGAAAGGTTTTCGTGTAATAGGTGCTGAAGCATTTGACAGAGGAGCAGAAGATTCATCACATGTCTGTTTCCATGCAACACCTTATGTGGTACCATGGAAAGGGGAACCAATTCCTTTCGAGAATCATTTCTGCTGATGAAACACAGTGCCATCTCTTTGATCCAGTCACCAAAAGCATGAGGATGAAATGGTGACACCCTACATCTCCAAGGCCGAAGAGGGATTGCTCATCAACTAGAGCTGGTAAAGTCATGTTAATGCGCTTCTTCGACGGCCCACTAGTGTTGGAATGGCAATATAAGGGCATGACTGTCAACACTGCCACATACTGTGAAAGAATATCAAGAACTGCAGACATAATGCGAGGTTATCATCTTGCATGATAATGCTTGTCCTCATATGGCTGTGGCATACCAAACATTGTTATGGCAATTCCACTGGGAGGTTCTCGAACATCCCCCTTACAGCCCGGACCTCTAGTCGTGTGACTAGCTTTGAAGGGATGGCAATTTGCAGATAATAATTATATCCAAGTTGCTGTTGATAAATGGTTCCACAACCAACCCTGGAGCATCTTCACCTAGGGTATCGATCATCTCGTTGACCACTGGGACACTTGTTCCAACCTACAAGGTGACTTTGTCTAGTCAATCAATTATATCTGTATTATTTCACTCCTTTGTATACTAATTTATATTAATACTATTAACCATTTATCAAACCTACTGTAGTGCCACTTTCATTTGTTGACTGATATATAAACTTCATGTCTATTTTTTGGATAAATATCTTTTTTAAGGAGTGATTTATCATTCCTACTAAAAAAAGCTTTCTATTATATGTTTGTATTTTTGAAGTAAAGAAAGAGAAGTATATACACAATTTCAGGAGCTACTGTACATAATTTCATAAATGTGCATGGCAGAGTAAATTGTAAAGAAAGTAGTAGCAAGATTTAAATAGAAGTGGGGGGGAACCCAAGGTAATCATGTAAACACATTTGAAAATCTGCAACCTAATGCAGAGGTAGTAGAATGATCAAGCAGAATGAGAATATGCAACTTATGTATTCCATTTAAAAATTTGGTACTTGTCTATTATAGCTGCATCCGCCAAATTATGAATTCAGACGGTAAATCGCCAAGGAGCAAGATGTATCGCCAAGTTTGGTTGTAAGTTAATAATGTTGCAGTCTTACAGAAATTTAATGAAGAGAGTAATGTTCTAAAAGTTATGTAAATATTATTATTGAACATATAAATTAATATGGGCATGTATTATTGATATGCATTACTTATTAACATGTGATTCATTATTAAAATATATAAAAAGATTATTAAATAAAAATATATAATACAAAGTTTTAAATTGTTTATTGATATGTTATTTGTTTTCCTACATTTCAATTTCGTGCTTTGCTTGCTTGGTGCTTTTTACTAGCTTATCGATGTTGGCGCATTCTTAATTTTGGTGGGTGCCGCTATAATAGACAAGTACCCAAATTTATCTGAATTAGGAAAAAAAAGGGGGGGGGATCACCAGAATGAAACAGTTATCAAACCCAAAAATCACTATATTTGGTATACACTTTGGTATAACTCCAGCCAACATGTATTGAATCATATACTCTTTCAGGCAATTTTAAATATATTAGGATGATTCTTGCTGGTTTTTGAATGACATCATAATTCACCTTTTGTGCATCCAAATGCTATTTTCGACACATTACGAAAATTCATACTTGGACACAGTCAAACCTTCATTCATTCCATTCAAGCACCCCTTCAATTAAATTAAAGAAAAAAAAAAGCATGCATGCAATCACTTAATAGTTCATGCTATTTTTTTAAGACTCTGCAGTACTTTACAGTACCATATTTTATATTTTTTGGCATCAACAAATGGGTTAAAATAGGATTTAATAATATTTGTGATTTTTATCATAAGTTATCAAAATTGATATTGCTGTCAATAGCTTAAAGAGAACTAAATAATAATAATAATGGATTGCCAACTTTAAGTTCTAAAAAACAGCCTTTTCATTTTTTGTAAATGTTAATTCACAACAGGGTTCAAATCGGAAATAGAGTGTCCCCTAGGAGATTGGCGACTTCCTAGATAAGTTGCCAAATGTGCGTGACTGAAGCGTTGAGTATTGCTTATGGCTACCATGACCTAAATAGCCAATTATCGCTCCCAAAAGTCGCCAATCGCATAGGGGAGGGGACATCCTATTTCCAATTTGAATCCACAACTGATTTCTAATCATAAACTTTAATTTCGAAAAATTTCTTTGAATTAAATTTTTCATTTAAATGACTGTCTCAAACATTTAACAATACAAAATTTTTAATACTTATGAATCATGTAGTCAAAATTTGATGACTTTATTTTTTTTATTAAAGAATGGTGATCATCAAAGCAAAGATGTATTTATAACATGGATGAATGGTATTTAAGCTTTAATTTTTTTAAATAAAACTTAAGCTTTTAAAAGTATTCATGGGGATGGAAACTTCATCTCAATATTTTCAAAACAACAATATTCTTTAGTTCTTGATTTTGGTATCCTATAAATTCAGCTAGATATGATTCAAAAGCCCTTTCTTGGTGTTCTTTTACACCATTTTACATAAACCAACATTCTTTCAACATACTGTGCAAGCAAGTGAGTCTCTACAAGAGCATTTCATAGTTCCATGTTTGAAGTGCACCTTTTTAGGTTTTACTTTTTAACAAACCAGTAATCAGAAGATATTCCCCATCTTTAAAGGTTCATTGAAAATAAACCATCTTAATTTTTTGAAATTCTGATTACACCAAAAAAGAAGAGAGATAAATGTATTGAATGTAAATGAAAAACCGACAACCACCAGCTGACAAAAATTGCAGGCCATGAGCTGGAATGATTGAGGATTAAAATCACACATCGAATTTATTCCAGCAAATTAATAAGTTTGCACAAAAGTATGGTTAAAATCGGGAATAGGGTGTCCCCTAGGCGATTGGCGACGATAATAATTTAAAAATAGCGATTTGTTATGGTAATCCTAAAAATATTCAATGCTTAAGTCATGCACGTTTGGTCTAAGAAGTTGCCAAGTTTCGTTGCCAATCCCGTAGGGGACACCCTATTCTCGATTTTTACCAAAAAGGGTTTTTTGCATACCATGCAGTCACAAAAAATAGATTTTCCACAATGTATTAAAGAGAAAGGTTGTATGTACATATTTTACGAGATAAAAATGTATCAATGATGGTAAAATTAAAGCAAAATGACACTGATTTATTGTCTTCTGATTTCCTATTACTAAGGAAATGCAATGTAATATTTTTTCCTGCTAAAAAAAATAATAAATCACAGGCTTTCATACCAACAATATCAAAAATCTTCAAACAAAAATTCATGGCACATAATGAATCAAAATAAGAGCAGTGAAGTAAATAAATGACATACTCTCCAGTTAAAAATTAATCGAATCCCAATAATTTTCTGCGGTTTTTTTCTGTTTCCTATTTCTGCAAGACATAAAAATATGTCAACTAACTTTCAAAACAATCAGTTTTCCCGCTTTTAATAAATTGCCTTTTTTATTTCATCTCACTTCAAAAATGTATATTGAGTTATCTTTCACAGCAACAATCAAATGATGCACAAGATACTTACAGGTCTTAGGAACGAATCAGGACGATTAATGCTCACTTTTTTCAGTGGCAACGATAGAATGGTTGCTGCTAAATTATTTCTAACCTCTTTTTGTAAATCGCTAAGTTAACCATACCGCTTGCTATTGAGCCAAGCTCATAAGCGATTCCGTGCAATTCGGTTGTGCTCGTACGTGTTTGCTAGTTTTTATATTGAGATTTTTCTTAATATTATAATGTTGTTTTATTTTTATTTTTTATTGTCCGATTTCGTGTGTGTTTAAATTTTATCCTTTTTAAATTCCTAGGGTTTTTTAACATATTTAATGAATAAACTTTTTTTTCTTCCAGGGATCAAAATGGACCAAGTACAAAAATATAAAGCAAGTGAATCTTCAGTATTATTGATTGGATCCTATTTTAGTGGCCTTGCGATGTCTGGTATTTTTTCTGGTGGCAATATTTTGCCAAATGTGGTTACTCTTTTTTTCTCTTCACTGTGGTGGCTTTAAGCGTACCAACCCTTTTGATTTTGCCATATGAGCTGTGGAAGCTAGAAAGCTCTACGGGCACCTAGGTGGCGTAGCCGCCCTTTAGCTCCAATTTTGCTGGGTATTATGAAGTCGACTAAGGGGATTGAAATTTGCTTGAATGGTTGCTGTTACGTGATTGATTGTGGAAGAGTGCAGGAAGAGAGGGTGGGGAACCAATGGGAATCTTGCTTCGTCTTGATCCAGGGTGGGTGTGAGGCTGGGTGCTTTGAAGTTCGGATATGGTAGATATTTTGGAGGGTGGTGAAAGCGTTTTATACTATTGGCTATCCTGGAGTATGGCTAAGTGAGGTATGAGGGGGAAGGTAGGAAGAGCATGCTCGGCAATGGGTTTTAGATGAGTAGATAAAATGATATATTTAAGAGAATAATAAGTATTAAAAATTAAGATGAGGTATATAAAATTATGGAAGCTCGTAGGAAGATTAAAATTAAGATGAGATTAAAATAAAGATGAGGTATATAAAATTATGGAAGCTCGTAGGAATCAAATAGGATAATTCTTGGCCTTTTGGTTGTATTGTGAAGATGATAAGTTTCTAAACTTTGCATATTTGTTTTGTTGCTATTTTGGAGAGATGCAAAGAAGTTTTTAATGATGGTTTGAATATGCTTACGAAAACTATTGATTTTTAAGTCTTTATGAATCTCAGTGTTTTTCATAAGCCATCTAGCTTTAGTAATCATTCTGAGAGGTGAATTTTGTACTGTTTCTAGAATTTTAATATTACTTTTACTGGAGAAACCCCAAACCGGTCATGCATACGTTATTACGAAACGCATAACGGAGGTGTAGAGAAACCACCATTTCTGAATTTCGTCCAATTAGGGGGAATAGTTTTCTGGTTAGTTTACAGAATTTTTCTCGCTAGTGTAGTAGGTGTAGCCTGAATGTGAGTCTTTTATCGAAAATGATACCGAGATATTTTGTGGACTCAGACCAGGTAATTTGTGTGTCGTATAAGAAGGGTGGGGGTGGGAAGGTTCTCTTTCTTGTGAAAATAACTGCTGCAGATTTTTCTACATTTATTTTGATTTTCCAGGTGTTTAAATATTTTTCAAGTAGTTTGAGGTGGATGTTGAGGACTTTGGTTACAGTTTTGGGATTCTTGTACTTTGCCAGCACAGCAGTGTCGTCTGCAAATGGGTTGATGCTTGATGGTGAATAATTTGGTATGCCATTGAAGAAAATATTGAAAAGTATTGGGCAGAGCAAAGAACCTTGTACTACTCCATTTTTGATCTCTAAAATGCTAGAAAAGGAGGTCCCTACTTTTACCTGGAATATTCTCTCTTTGGCGTATGAGTAGATGAGTTTGGTGTGGGGGGGATGGGAATTAACATAAATTAAGCCGTCAATCCACACTCTGTCAGAAGCATTTTGTGTGTCCAGGAAAACGACACCTGTGGATTGACGTTTTTCATGGTCTAAGGCTATTGTTTCTGCTAATTTAAGTAAGGGGTGTATTGTTGAAATTTGTTTTACAAAGCCATATTGGTTTGGGTTTATGAAATTGTTAATGTTTATGTGATCTTATAATTTGTTTGAGTATAATTGATTCAGTTAATTTACTAAGAGAGGATAGTAGAGAGGTAGGTCTATAACTGTCTGGGAAGTGAGAGTATTTTCCAGGTTTTAGTATGGGGGAAATTACAGAAGTTTTCCAGGAATTAGGAAAGTGTTTGAATTTTAGTATTTTGTCAATTAAGGTATTAATGAAGATAATTTTTAAAGGTAGGATTTTGGGCATTTTGTTAGTGATTTCATCTTTTCCAGGTGCCTTTTTAGGATTTACTTTTTTGATGTAATTTATGATTTCTTCTAGGCAGGCTGGTTCGATGATGTTGTTAGTAGTAGAAAGAAAGAATTCGTTAATTTTGTTATTAACTTGGTTATTTATGTTAGTTTCGAAGTTAGCTGGATGTGGTGTAATAGTGTAGGTTTGGAAGGAAGGATCGACATCTCTAAAACAATTAGTTTATTTATCAATCAATCTACAGAACAATTCAGCTAGAAGTCTATCCTATCCTATTCACCCCTCTCTTGAAAGCTTACACTATATATACATATATCAGTCTTAATTTGCATGTTTCTGTTCTCTTCTTAGGAGGAAGCTCTCTAATGCAAATAACTATTGAAAAGTGAAAACTCTCCAAGAAGACTGCTAGTGACAAGGTCGCGGATAGACCGTCACAGTGTGTTTTCTAGAAAGTTTGTCGCCAGGGCTTCTGAGAGGAAATTTGCTTTTTGAAGAATTACTGCTGTGCCTTTGTTCAAGTTAAGGATGGGTATGTTTGGTTTTTTCTTTTCGAGATAATTAGTTGTTTGCCATAGTGAATTGTCTTGTGTGTTGAGGGCTTTTAATCTGGAGTTTTTTTTTGGGAGGTGTGTAATTTGAGTTTTTATTTTTGATGGGTGATGAGGCCTGTTTGTAAACATTTGATATTGAGTCGGTTAGTTCGTTGATTTTATTTTCAAGTTGGGTAGGAGAGTTAATATTATTATAATCAAGGTATTTTGTGTTATTATTAATGTTGGTGGAGAAATCTGACTAGTGTGTTTTAAAATGTTTGTGTGGATTCATTTTTGTAAATTGAAAGTTAAAAGTAAGCATAACTGGGTTGTGGTCAGTTGAAAACTCCGGAATTGCAGTAATTTCAAAAAGATAGTGAAATTCTCTGATTAGTGCAATATCAAGTGTGTTTGTTGAATTATGTCCAAATCGGGTGGGGGTGAAGGGAAAAGTAATTTGTAAGTCTAGTTTGCCTGCGAAATTTTAAGTTGGATGCCTCTTGTTGAGTTTTTTCTGCAGTTCCAATAATTGAGTGTGGCGTTAAAATCGCCAAAAATCACACAATTTGAGTTTGTTTGGAGGATATTTTCCAGGTCTAAAGTGAATAATTTTCTATCTGAGGACGGAAGAATATAAATGGAAGCAATAGTGACTGGGTGATTATTAAAAGGAGTAAGGGTGATAGTCGTAGCTTCGATGTGTTGGAGTGGTGCGATAGTTTGTATGGGGTGTGCTATGTTGCTTTTGATGAGAATCATGGTGCCTCCAGAGGGGTGGTTATCTGTGATACGATCATTTCTGTAAATTTTGTAGTTTGCTAGGTATAGATTGTGGTTTGGTGTGAGTCTTGTTTCTTGAACTAGGATAATATCAGGGCAGTGCTTCTCAACAAAAACTTGTAGCTCCATTATACGAACTAATACTCCATTTGCGTTGCATGAACACAAACTGAGGCCAGAGGTATATGGAGTATTAATATTTATTGAGGATTTATACATAAGATTTTGAGTCGAGTAGCGCCTCTATAATGGCATATTTTTAGTTTTTATTGTTTTCGACTGCCGCTATCCTTGGCAGTTGAGCTGCCAAACTGGGGAATTTACTTAGGATGTCTGCTAGGACTAATAGTAGGTCGATTGAGTGGGAAAACTTCTCTTCTTGTTGGTTGTGGGAGTAATTTGGGTTAAGGCGATTATTTTTGATGGGTCTAGCCTCATTTTGCGTTGAAGTTTTTGATCCACTAAGTGGCCCTATTTGTGTGCGTGGAGCGTTACTAACTGCTTGTGCAAATGAATATTTATTGATAATTTTGTTGCTATTTAAATTATTGTTATTATTTCTGAAGTTGATAGTGCCTTTTGGGGGTTTGGGACAGCTTGGACATCTGACCCAAGAGGTCATGTGACCATGCGTGCCGCAGTTGATGCACAATGGGTTTTCTTTTTTTTTTCCTTGATCGTACAGTCTCTGGTTAGATGTGCTTCATCACAATTCAGGCATCTGGTAGTCATTCGGCAGTTAATGGATGAGTGATGAAATTTATTGCAGTTGAAGCATTGGGTTACCCCTCTGCCTCTGAAGCCTTCAATTTTGACAGGCATATAACAAAGTCTGTCAACTTCGTAAATTTCTTTGGCTGCTTTTTCGTTTCTGGGAATGGTGACCAAAAATATTGGTAGAGGTCGTTTTGATCGGAGATTGTGTAGCTGTACTAATTTTTGTAAGTCAAATCCTAGTTCTGAGAGTTCGTCAGCTATGTCTTGTGGGGAGGTATCTCTCGGTAAGCCTTTTACACAAACCTTGATTGATCTTTCAAGAATCGGTCTGCTGATATAGAATTCGAAGTTTAATTTTTCGAGCGATTTTATAATTGCTCTGTTTTCATCATCTGTGTTGGTGTAAAGTTTCAAATAGTCGCCTGATAGGTTAGAAAATTCAGTAGTCAGGGTTTTTAGCTGTTCTCTGTAGTTTCTCGTTATTTTCATCATTATGGGGGGTGGCAGGGGGTTGAGGGAGCCTGCGTTTTGATTAGTTGCTGGGTTTGCGGTCTGGGCGAATCAGAAACTTCGTTACCTACTAAGTTAAGTCTTTGGAATTTGTTTTGCGTCGTTATTACTGATTGAGTAGAGAGATTATGGAAGTTAATTTTTGCAGTTTTTCTTGAGGGTGGGGTGATGAAACCATTTTCATCTTTTCGTTTAACTCTTTTTTGGGGAGTATTTGTAGGAGATGGATTTTGAAAGGAAATATTAATTTCCTGTTGAGGTTTTTCTGAGTGGTAGGGGCAGCCATTGTACTCACAGGAAGGAATAGCATTAAAAGCACTCACCAAGTACTGCCGTCTTGCTTACGCTTCTCTGTATCGGGACATCTCAGCTTTGTAGGAAAAGTCGTTTTCATCAAAGAAACGTTTGTTTTTGTAGGCGTTTAATATTGTAGCTGTGTTCTCCATGAGGATACTTAGGAATTCTATTTCCTCCTGTGCCTTTTGTCTGGTGAGGCAGGTTGAGACTTCTTGCGTCGTTGGGTTTGGTGAACTCACTGGTGATGATACGGGCGACGAGTATAAGTCCGTTTCAGTATTCATTTCCATAATCGGTCCGGGTCGTTGAGGATGAATGGTAAGAAATAAGATCTTTTTGTCGGATGAAAAGTCTCAACCCTCACTAAATAGTACTGAAAAGTACTGTTTAGGTTGGTTACTAATCTAATTTGTTGTCACGTTCAGGCAGGAGAAGGTTACGTAGACGTGTGTCATGCTCTTGCACAATCGCGATAAATCATGAAATTTTATGCCATATGAGCTGGGATTCCAGTTCACCAGCTATTTTTTATAGCTCTCTCTGACAATTTTTTTTCTTCACTGTGGTGGCTTTAAGTGGCGCAACCCGTGGAATCTTTACTTAGCGGGGTCGAAGGTTTTTTTCGAAACGTGCCAAGATTGCCAAACTGAGCCATGAACTTTCCAATGAGCTATTTGTTCAATTAAGACTACGTCATACACGATGACGTAGAAAAGAGTCTTAGAAAAGAAGAATAATAAGGCTTTTAATCCGAGACATAAAAAAGTTCTAAATATAATTATACATTTTGCAATAACTGTTTTTTTAAAAAATGATTTCTTATCAATACACTATATATATATATATATATATATATATATATATATATATATATATATAGTGTATTGATAGTATTTCAAAAAATACCTTATCTCGTATAAAAGTTCCAAATGTAATTATATATTTTGTTCTGATTTCATTTTTGAAAAATTAATTCTCTCATGAAAAAAATTCTAAATACAATTATATGTTTTGTGTTTGATAGTATTTTTTAAAAAAAACCTTCTGTCATATAAAAAGGTTCCAAATACAATTATATAATTTGTATCAATTAAATTTCTTAAAAATTAATTATTTTTATCAGTGTCGAGTTCTGCTGCATTAAAAAGTTTTAAATACGATTAAATCCTTTATATTGATTGTATTTTTTTTTTAAAAAAATAGTACACTCTTTACACCATTTTTGAGCCCGTTTTATTTATTGAAAAATTTTACAATACTCTTAGAAGAACATTTTAAATACAGAAAAAGAAATTAAAAATTTTAAGAGATTTTGTGTTCTAGAGAGGAAGAGGTATGACATGCACAATGAAAAGGATCTTTCCTATTTTCCATTTTATATAGAAATTACAGCTTTGTTGTTACAGCTGTTGGTAATTTTTAAAGTTATGGAAACATACTATTTAATCATAATGGAAAAACATGGAGCTTATCAATTCGTGATCACGACCTAGAGTGAGGTTTAATGTCTGTGGCAACGCGCCCCCGGAATACGCCAGCGATCCTCATTCTCTGTTTTCGAATCTCTTCTAATCAACCAATTTTTCTTTTTTCCATTTCCAAACATCTAGATCATAATTACACCTTGTTTGACGCAGCAGAGTTGTATTGGGCTCTCGTGCCATAAAACTCCATTATCTGTCAACTTATTAATTTGAGAGAATAGTATCAAAAAATAAGAACTGAATTTCTAGAAGTGAGATTTTATTTTACTCTCTTCTACTTTATTTTATTATTATAATTCTGAAGTAACTATTACTTTTAGTTTATAATTGTTCAAGAATGAAATTGCAATAGAAAAAATTGAAAAATTGATTTAGTTTGAAATGTTGTTTCAATGAAAAAAAATTTTTTTTTTCACTTACCTTATTTAATTTTGAGGCATTTTGGAAAACATATTATTATAGCTTATTTCATTCTTCTGTTAAATTATTTCATTTAATTCCTCTGAATAGAATTACACGTGTATCGTAAATTTTTACAAACAGTTTTGCGTTTCTCAACATTTTTCTTATCAAAATGGTATAAAACTTTAATTATCTGATTTCTGTCCTTTGTAAATTGTTTCTTCTTAAATTCCATAGATGTCAAATTTGAAAATGTCATTTATTACTTTCTTAAATAATTTTATTACATTTTCTTTCCGCTGAATTCAAGTTAACAATATTTGAATCAACGTCCTTTGACTGTAAATGTAATTTATATTCACTTTTCTTACGAATGATGTTATCTAGGATTAATTCTAAGAATTTAAAAAGTATTTTTTAAAAAATAACACACAAAATATAGATTCGTGTATATGTTTTCTCTATTTTTTGTTGTTGTTGTAATCAAGGACATTTTTTAACACTTATACAATAATTATTTAAAAATACTGAGAATTTTTATTTTCAGTTTTTTTTAAAATTAATAAATTGCATATAATTTAAGTTTAATTAATATGGAAAGTCGTATCAGTTTTTTTTCAACTTAACACACATGCCTACTTTCGGCCTTGAAGCACTACAGCTTCCTGAAAAATACTATGAAGAAAAGCCTTTGGTGCCTTGCTGTAAAATCTGGTTAAAAATTTGGTTTGTTGTAAAAGCTGGTTAAGAATCAAAATTGTAATAGAACTTTGAGATATTAAATTACAATTTTTAAACTTTATGTATGATGGATCATTTTATAAAGAAAAAAAAAAAAAAAAAAAAAATAGAAAAAAAATGTACTCTATTAAAGCACGAAGATTACGCATAAGTTTTTTTTCGCCTTAACGCACTTAACTACTTTCGACCTTGAAGCACTATAGCTTCCAGAAAAATACTATAAAGAAAAAAGTCTCGATGGTGTCTTGCTTTGAAATATTGAATTAGTCACAAGAAAAGTAAAAACTAATTTATTGGATTCGGTTGTTTAATTCTGTTCTAATAAAGATTAAATAAAATATTTCTTTTAATATTAAAATGAACTAGTTATTAACTTAGTAATTTCGAGTACAACATATTTCAATCCAGATGGTAAACAAGGTTTGAATAAAATTTTTCGGAACTTCAATCAATAGCTCTTGTTTTTCTATACTGATCAAACATAAATCCCATTTTTTTTGTAAAATCAATTTATTATATAAATACAGTAAATTTCTATGCGTTCAAAGCCTTTCTAATTCGTATTCCCCACAGACTTTAAAAAACTCTAGTGCAATTTTTTAAAAAATTTAATTTAATGTGAAATTATTTTGACTGGAATATCTGAAGGATTTTTAATGTCTTCCACACAAGGTATATTTGGATGTTGCATGGTGAAAATTGGTTTCAGTTTTATTGACGTCGCACTAGAAGCAATACGAGGGCTACTGGCGACGGACCTCGTAATTTTGAATCTCGGTCAAGTGACGAGGACAAAACCTGAGTTGGCAACCCTTCCCCTAACTTCCACACCGCGCCAACTGGAGGACTTTGTGCTACGACAGATTTAACGGGCATCGACCCCGGCTACACGGAGGGTCTATTGTGGCATCGGGGCTCGAACCCGCGACTCGACGAAAACCGTCAGCTGCGAGTCCGCAGCAATGACCACTAGGCTACTGCCGTCGCATAGTGATAATAATTTTAACTTATTCTAATATTTGTTGTGTTTCTAATAAAAAAAATTGAGACATCTTAGGAAAAGTATAATTTTTTGTAAGAAATAGAAGGAGGGGAAATCATATACATATTATTCTAAAACCGTACCTGTTATTTACTTATTTTATAGAGGAAAATTCTAAAATAATTTAAAGGCAAATATTTTCAGGGTTTTTTTTTTTTTTTTTTTTTTTTTTTTTTTAAAGAAACTACAAAGAATAGTTGTGGTAGAAGTATCACTAAAGTTTATTGAATTAAATATTCCTACTACTCAAAAGCATTTTCAAATAAATATTTAAATAGTCGTACGTCCATTAATTGTAAAAAATATGTTCACGCTTAGTAGAAAAAATACACATAATCCCTAATAGAAATATAAAAATATGTTCATGCCTTGTAAATAATTTAGATTTTGTACTGTGACATTGGGCTATTCGCGGTTTCTCTTCACTAACCTTGGGGACTTTTAACTGAGATTGATTGCTTTCGCTAAACAACTTTTGGCCAACCAAAAATGAAACGTGATACGTAGAGTTATTATGTAAAGCAGTTAGAAATGAAGTGAAGTGGGTGAGTTAAGAAATATATAAACTCCGACTGGAAGTAGCAAGAGTATCTGAAAGAGAGGCTGAAGGGATTGAGAGGTTGAAAGAGAGAGGCTGTAGGAGAGGTGAAGCTGAAGTGATAGGTGAGAAGAAGGAGGAATTAGAGATTGAAATAGAGGGTTCGAGTAAAGAGTGCTGCTAGAAGGATATTTCCTAGTGGTTTCAGCAGTTGATCCAGAGTCTGAGTTGCAGTCGAGGAAGTATTAGTGGTAAGAGTCTGTTAGATTACTATTGGTGGGTTGAACTAAGGTATTAGAAAGCTTACCCTGGAGAGCATAGCCATTCGTTGTTATAGTAAATATAAGTTAATAAATTAAGTATAGATTGTTCTAGTGTCTCTGTGTTTATTTATGTCGTAGTGTTTAATAATTGAATCTAGTGATGGCACAAGATGACGCCCGGGTCGGGCGGGCGGCACAGTACCATATCCCAAGCATTTTATTATTTAAATTATAATGATGAATTTTATGTGTTAACTTTTTTTCTTTCCCTCCTTCGAGTAATTTATTTTTCTAAATATTTTACTTTTTAAAAAATTTTTCTCAGGGTTTATCAATATTTTTTTTAATTTTCTTCGAGTACTTCATTCACAGCACGAGAAATGACTTTTTCACAATTTGAATTCATGGAAGATTCTTTACACACAAATATCTGAATTTCTGATTCGACAGTAATATATGTGGGAAAACAGTAATAATAAGCTTATTGATGATATTTGTAGAGAAGAATGTTATTGTTCTCCTCAAATACAAAAGATTCATTAAAATTTTTCTAGAATATAAAACTAGAGGATTCATATATATTGCAGGAATAAATTATCAACTTTTTTTGGAATTTATAACATAAATGTTGAAATTCAGCAGTATATTTCAAAGAATTTGATTTGCTATTGATCGAACAAAAGATAACATAAGTATTGTAGGGTGATTGTGACGAAACAGTTCAAACGCCTTGCAGTTATATCTTGTCTAATTCTAAACAGTTTCTTACAGTTAAACAGTTATAAACTTATTTTAAAATATTTACAATAAAATATCAAAAACAAAATTATTTCCATTTTTCTTATTTTTTCATTGTTATGAATTAAATAATATAAAAGTCTGATGTCGTTATGGAACGGTTTTTGATAAACCCAATTTTTAGCATATAACATATGTATAACCTTAACAAAGTTTATTTACCAGTTTTGCTCATTATATTTCCGTAATCTCTAATGAGGCAAAATTACAATTGATACAAACACGTTTTTTTTTTTAAATATTATTATGGCAAATTAACTTGTAAAAAGAGCCAAAACGAAACATGAATAAGTGTTGAATATTTAAATTTTAAAACGCTGCTCTTTTCTCATTCACACAGAATCGATTAATCCATACAACGAAAGTTTATTTTATCCAATAGATATTTTGCATCCTTCAAATAAAATGATTTTCATTCTGATAGGCTCAGAAGAACTGGGAACATATATTAAGTCTCAGGGTACCTCTTAAGTTAGTTTAAATAATGAACTATTATTTCTGTAGAGAGTACAGGTATCAGTGGATAGAATCAAAATCACTGAAATAAATTAATTATATGAAGATTTCAAAATGACTAACTGTATACATTACTCATTCGAATCTGTTTTTAATAATTTACATGATAATCAATTAGATTAATAAACTTTACAGTATACTTCCCTTATTTATTAGAAAGAAAATATCAATTAATCAATTCTTTAAACTTATTATAGTATAAATAGAGAGAGATTTTTGATTTTTTTTAAAAAAATCTGAATCCTTATAGATTTTAATATGTTAAATCTATTTAATAAAGATTATATTATTTTTATAAAATAGTTATACGACTGTTATCGAATTAAACATGGCATCCTTAAATGTATGAATGTAGAATTTTGTTGGGAATGTAATGAGCTATTCTCAAATTTTCAATTAATACAATTATTAACAAATATAAGCAAACTGTTTATTCTTTGAAACAGTGATATGAAATAATGGAATATATTCTAATTGTTAATAATAATGATGAATTTAACTCTAAAAACTAATATTTCATAAAGAGGTGCAATTGAAAATGAACGTCATTCAACGTAAATAGGCTATGAAAATCTCTCTCTCTCTCGACTTAAATCACTTAAATAATACAATGGCTTTTAGCGTTTGTATTGTACTTATAGCAATGTGATTAAAATTTTTAAATATTATATACATATTTTATTTTTCAGATCAATACATTCAATGGTTCTTTAAAAATGTACTGTAAAAAGAATAAATGTAGCATGTAACCTGTTACCACGCAGACCTTAAAAACAGCGCATTTCAGAAAATATTAAATACATATTCAAATGATACAAATAAAATGGTAAAAAAAGTTTTTAAATAATTTTGGAAATTATATGTAATCATTAATTACTTGAAAATAAGCCAAAAATCTTAAAATTCAAGCATAAAAATGTAGCTTTTATGTGAAAAAATGCCGTCTGATAATTAAAAATTGGTTTTTGCTTTTAGAATATATTCCTCTCTAAAATAGGAGGAAGGGATGGAAGATAAGTGAAAAAATAATTCAAAAAAGTATTTACATAAAATATTAAAATAAAAAAAAAAAAACTTTTTTGCTGGTATTGAATGAAAACTAGTACAAAAAAAAGCTTTACTGTATTACAGAAACTGTAAATAAAAATTTAATATTTAGAAAATGAAATCATACCGAGAATATATTCCGACCTTGGATCACGATTTACATTTTACATCCTCTTCGTTAAATATGTTTTATCAAGGAAAATTTTGTCTTGCCTGCAACACTTTATACTTTAATTAAACAAAATATACTCCCATATGCAGTGACCATATGAGACACATATAAAGGTAACTATTGTCTGATCCCCTTAGAAGCCAGTCTTGATGAAATGTGACTATTTCAGTCACTTTTCTCAGATGAGCTTAATGCAACAACAACAAAAAAAAAAAAAAAAAAAAAATCGCATCGTCTTTTAAAAACCATTGAGAAGAACATTCAATTTTTTTTACAAAAAATTACGTAAATTGTTTATAAATGTTCTTGGAGCTTACAAAATTCAATATAAATTAGTTGTAATATGCGTTTATATTCCACACACCAAAACAAGATCACAAATACGAGGGCTATCCAGAAAGTATATTACGTTTTGGAATAAAAAATAAACAAATTATAGGAAACAAATTTTATTATATACAGATGAAAGCCACACTCAAATACTACTTTTCTACATAGTCACCATTCAAATTAAGGCATTTATCGTAGCAATGTACGAGCTTGGAAATTCCTTCGTCGAAAAATTCGGCCGCCTGCGCCTTCAACCACTTCGTTACCTCTTCTTGCAGCTGTGCGTCGTCATCAAAACGCTGCATAGCCAGCCACTTCTTCATTGCTGGGAATAGGTGGAAGTCGCTCGGTGCCAGGTCAGGACTGTACGGCGGATGAGGATACAACTCCCACTTAAAAGATTCAAGAACTTTACGAGTGACATTTGCCGTGTGGGGCCGGGCGTTGTCGTGAATCAACAAGATCTTAGAGCTCAACATTCCTCTGCGCTTGTTTTGAATTGCTCTTCTGAGTTTTTGGAGAGTTTGGCATTACCTTTGAGAGTTTATTGTAGTGCCTCTTTCCAGGAAGTCCACCAAAATCACACCTTTTCTGTCCCAAAAAACAGTCGCCATCATCTTCCTTGCCGACATTGTTTGCATGCATTTCTTGGGTTTTTGGGGAGAACTTGTGTGCCCCCACTGCATTGATTGCAATTTCGTTTCACAGTTCACGTGTTTCACCCATGTTTCGTCACCAGTAACTATGCGATCGAGTAAAGAGTCACCATCCTTATGGTAAGCGTCCAAAAAGTTCAACGCTGCAGCCATTCCCTGATTTTTGTGGTCCTCTGTCAAGATTTTTGGAATCCATCTTGCACAAAACTTGTGGTAACCAAGCTTTTCGCTGATGATTTCGTGCAACAAACTTCGCGAAATTTGTGGAAAACTCAAAGAAAGTTCCGTTATTGTGAAATTTCGATTTTCACGGACTTTAGCATCGACTTTTTCGACAAGTTCGGCAGTCACTATGCTGGGTCTCCCACTTCGATCTTCGTCGTGAACATTGGTTCGGCCATTTTTAAATCTTATGACCCACTGACGCACTCCACCTTCAGTGATAATGTTGTCCCCATACACTTCACAAAGCTGCCGATAGATTTCTATCGGTTTACAGTTTTTTGCAGTCAGAAACCTTATTACTGCACGCACCTCGCAGCTCGCGGGATTTTCAATTAACGCAGACATTTTAAACCGTCACAGTATCTGAACAGAGCACAGCACGAACCTCTCACTAGCACGGCTAGATGCCCACTGAGCTGCGCAACGCTCTGACCCCAAGATGGCCGCGCTAGCCCCGCCCCTAGCGGACACAGACGAAAACGTAATCTACTTTCTGGATGGCCCTCGTATCTACTATACTCCACAGACGAAATTTTCAAAAGAATGCATACACTGTACAGCTGTATGCCTTCGAAGCAATACGAGTTCGGAGAAGGCGCCCCGCCTTGCTGATCATTCAAACAAGCGAAGGGATAAACATGTGTCGAAGTCCCAATCTTCAAAGGAGAGGATTTTTACTCCGAAGAAGAGAGAGAAGGATGTGAATCCTAATAAAAGAAAGCTTAAAAGGAGTGAATTATTCACCCTAAAAGAATCTGAAGCGCAGGAGTAAATGAGGAATCTCCCAAAAAGAAATAAAATGAAAATTAAACTCAGAAAAATTTAATCAGACTCCCTAAGGAGCTGATTAATGTCTGAGGGAGTGAAAGTCGGGCGCATAGCGTCGGAACAGGGCCATCGGCCAAAAGGAGAGAGAACATTGTCGTCACAGCGTTACGTCGCCACGGCGATCTGGATGGTGGAGAGCAGAAACCTGCGCAAAGAGAAGAAGTTTGGTTGACAGAGAAAGGAGATTTTCCTGAAAACTGCATCACCTGGGGGGGAAGAAAATCTATGGAAACTTTAATGTTACGATGAGGCTATTGAAAAAGTCTAAAGAGAAAAATAATGGAGGCTCAGGTTTGGTGCCAAAGAGCAAAGAAAATGGAACTGAAAACATAATGAATCAGCTGAATTAAATGAAAATCAAAGCAAGTCGGTTCTGAAATGCCCCAGAGCTTTACAGAAAATCACAACATCTTTACAGAAAATGCACTATTAAATTTTTTTTTCTTTTTTCCTTTTTATATATTTTTTATTTATATTTTTTTCAACATATATACTTTTTTGGTTTTTTCTTGGTAGAAATAAATAGGCATTTTTATACTTTTCTATAGTAATGGCTTCTTTTGTTTTTTACATATTTTTTTGGTTATTTTTGACTTATCCAAATCTGCCTCTTATTTTTGATGTCGCCAGTGGATAGCGATACCTACCCGCTCTCCCGATAAAGGCTGCCTGAGAAGAGATAGATGGATTTGTATGAGAAGAAATGGTACCATGGAAATTTGCTGCTAACTTACGGATAAGTGATCTAATTGAGTCAACTTTCAGTGAGTCGTGTAATTCTTTAGTTGGGTGTAATCTATTTGCCCTGATGCATGTTTTGAGCCCACCAGATTGTAATCGTTGTAGAATATTAATATTTTTATGAGCTGCAGTACCCCAAATAGCGCAATCCATAAGTGATTATTGATAGGAGGTATGTTTTGTAAATTAAAATTTTATTTCTGAGACTTAATTTAGAATTTTTACTTAATAAGGGTTTTAATTTGTTCAGTCTCATATTGAACTTCTTTTTAATATTTTGGATGTGGTGCAGAAATGTTAGTTTTTTTTTTTTTATCTAGAATCACCCCAGGCAAGGTGTACTATCAATTCAATTAATCTCTCTCTCGAAGAGTTCGAGTTTGGGTAATCTGTTTTTGTATGATCCTTTGGTGAAAATTAAAACATAGGATTTTTCAGTGTATATAGAAATTCTCCACAAGGTGAGCCAGTTTTCCAATTTTTCTAAGTAATTTTGTAATATGTGCCGGACTATTGTCGGATGCACGTCTTGGGCTGGAATTGCGGAAACGTCCGCGAATAAACAAATATTAATATTATCTGAGGTGGGAAAATCACTGGTGAAAACCGAGTAGAGAAAAGGAGAAATAATTGCGCCCTGAGGGGTAGAAGCCTGAATATTTCCAATACGAGAATAGGTATTAGGCAGTTTTACCTGAAAGGTCCTATTCTCCAGGAAACTGTGTATAATCCTTATTAGGTGGTCCGGAAATTTAAGTTGATCATTATGTAGACCAAGCCATCGTGCCACATCCGATCAAAAGTTTTCACTACATCTAGAAATATTCCTCCAGTGTAATTTTTATCATTAAAGCCCTTAATTACGTAATTAATGACTCTGAGAATTTGGTGAGTGGTTCAGGTTTGTCATCTGAAACCGTGTTGGAATGGAGGAATAATATTGGAGCTATTGGCGTGGTGCTGCAGTCCCACGACGAGAACTTTTTCGAATACTTTTGCAATTGTACTCAATAAACTAATTGGCCTATAATTTAATGGAATTTTACAATCCTTAGCCGGCTTGGGGAGAAGAGTAACAATTGCATGCTTCCAGGTCGAGGAAAAATAATTGAAAAGCAGGCATTTATTGTAAATTTTTGTTAAATAAGTTAGTCCTTTTTTTGGCAGAGATTTTAAACAAATGTTACGAATTCTATCGTGACCTGGAGATTTCTTATTTTTGAGATTAATAATAATTTCACTAATTTCAGAGGGAGAGGTAAGAACCGGGAGATTAGGGGACGAATCCCTGTTTAGAAACCACCGAATAGATCTCTCCACACGTTCAATGTATTCGTCAGAGTACAATGTATTCGGTAAAACTCTCTTCAAGTGAATCAACGAATAAATTTCCTTTATCTAAGTTGGAATAAACTAATCCTCTGGGCCCTAAAAATGGGGGAATTAACGTGACTGTTTTTTTGGTCAATTTGACAAAATCGTGTAGTGAGGAATCATCTGCCCTAGCAGTTTCTAAAATGTCATCTTTAATGTTATTATTGTGAACTAAAATTAATTCCCTGGTTTTTTTTTCTCAAACTATTTAATTGTGTTTTGTAATTTGGATCTCTTGTGTCCTGCCAGGCTTTTCTAACTCTATTTTTTTTTCTTGAATCACTCGTATGATAGACAGAGGGAGATTTGTGTGTGTTTATTAAGAACTTTACATACACTCGCTTGATTAATTGCGGCTGATATGCACGAATTAAAATTCGAAATTGCAGTATCTAGCTCTTCTACATTATTAATAGGAGGGTTCCCGGTAATACTGTCTGAGAGATAATCTTGAAATTTATACCGATTTGGGAATAGATAAGTATTTAGAGGATTAGTGAAATTTTCAATGCTTAATTTAAATGTGACTGGGTTGTGATCACTGGAGAGGTCCGACGACGTGATAACTTCTGGGTCACAAATACCTTGCGTGAGACCGATATCTATTGTTGTACAATTAAATCTATTATTATAGGGGATATGAGTTGGTTCGCTCGGAGCAGAGACTTTGTAGCCATTCACTAATGAATGTCTGAACAAAGTTTTGCCTGCGGTATTTTCTAATGAGTTTGGGCTCCAAGAGCGATGTTTACAATTAAAATCTCCTACTAAAAAGCAGTGCGGACGATTCCTGAAAATTTTTTCAATATCGAGAGTAAATCCAGAATTTCTGGGGGGGGGGGGGGGGATCTGTAGATCAAAATAACAGTGAGAAATTTTTTGTCCTCTAATTCAACGTTGACTGTGGTGTGTTCCAATTTGGATGTGGAAAAGTCAACTCGGTAGTGTGGAATTGAATTTTTTATCAGAATTGCAGTTCCCCCTCCTCGGTGATCTGTGGAGGTCCTGTCTGATCTGTGGGTAGTATAATGAGCCCCATTAAAGGGATCAGAAGGGCGTAGTTTTGTCTCTTGAAGAGCAATAATATAAGGGCTGTGTAAATAAACAAAATTCAAAAATTCTGCAAATTCAGTTATAGCTGCGTTAAAAAACTCAGCGTTATAGCTGTCGAGAGTTAAGGGACTATAATTTTGCACCCCCAAAGAATTTTAAAGTGACATGTCTTCTCCAAGAAGGACCATAACCTCAGTTAATTTTTCCAACCTTGTTTTGTTGGAGAGTGAAATTTTCACAAACCCGTTGACCAGGGAAAGCAGGTCACGGCAAGGCGGAGCATAAACGCCGTGAGGCTAGCGCTGATAGAGGAGGCTGTATCCGTTGGACTCGCAACGGCCGGGGTAGGCCTAACTGGGAAAACTTCCAATAGTTTCCGTATCACTGTGTTAGGCTTAGCCTTTCTCGTTAAAAGTTCATCTTTTTTTCCCCCTCTCTTCCCAAATATTAACTTTTGGTGGTGGGGGAGGCTTGTTCAATGGATTTTTCCTGCAGCCGGAGAAGTTTGCGGCGTAGTTTTCACCACAATGGCAGCATTTGGGAGAAGTTTCCGAGGAATTTTTGCATTCAGCGGAAAGATGCTTGCCATCGCATTTGACACACTTAGGTTCCCTAGTACAAAAGTTGGAGTTGTGGAAAAAACCTGACAGTGGAAACACTGAGCAGGGACTACTCTTTTCTTCTAGCTTTCTACTTTAATTTTGCTCCAAGCTCTCCATGGTCGTAGATACATTTGTTCTCCTCACTCTTTTCCAGTGTGTTGTCGGAAGAGAGGCATCGGAAGTTTCGTGCGTCTATTAATCATGACTTGGCATGAATTAGCAGAAATGTTCCTAATTTTTAGTTCCTGAATAACTTCCCCCGGGGAAGTCGTTTCAGGCAAGTCTCAAATAACGACACGGAGTTCTTTATGCTCCGGCAACTGATAGGTAAAGCTTTGCAGCTTGTACTTATCGATAAATTCGCGCACCTTCTGGTAAGCCTGTAGGTGCAGGACTTGATCCACTGGTCAAGTTCCTCAGTTGTTTAATGAGGAGATCTTTCCTCGGAATGTGATCAATGGTAATTGGAGGGATGGGTCTCTCGTTTCTAGTGGCCTTGTTAGACTTAGCGGCGGTCGAAGTTACACGTGTTGCAGCAGTAGTCAAAGTTTGTTCAGACTCGACCAAAAAGTCGGGTGGTTCTTCGATATTCAAGTTATAGAATTGGTTAGAAGTCTCCATGATAACCTTCTTCTGCTTTTTCACTAAGCTATCTCCAGAATTTTTTGACGGGAGCGTTGCCTACCTCGCCTAACTACTTGGAATCCATCATTTAAAGGCATTTTGGCCTGAGGATCCCATTCGTTTCTGAGCTCGTTCAGCTCCCTTAATTTTGCCTCATAATCTTTTCTCGCGAAATACTGCACTTGATAGCGACCTGAGGTCCTTAACTCTAACACCTGAGATTTGATATTATCCTAGTGATCCTCTGAACTATAAGTATAGTTAGGGAGAACGTCAATCAATTTTTCTACCTGGCCTAACATGGCCCACGCGTCAGCAGTGCAATTAACCGTATCGACGGCGATCTTAAGCTGTTCTAAAGACATTGGTTGAAAATAACCAGAAACCGACTCACCTGATTCCATTTGCTCAGGGTCCATCTTGAACTCCAACCACGGTATGTGGGAGAAAGGAACTCGTATTCCGGAGAGCGAAGAACCAAAAGAGAAAAAGTCGACCGGTAGGTTCGAAAACTTACGCCGTAACCCTAACGAACACCGACCGGTAGAAACCAAAACAGTAGCCGTACACCAAAGTGCAAGGCTCCAAGCAGAGAGAATCTTCTGACGGCGAGAAGGACGCAATATATGATGAAACAAACAAGCAAAACTTGGGGAGTAAGTGACCTTATCTTTACAACGAATGACCTTACGAGATCCCCCTCTGTGAACACTGATTGTTCCCGAGACACCTGCTTTTCTTGCCTGAAGGCCAAATTTAAACTACACTATAAGAACTATGTAAATATTTCTAAGCACTCGAAGAATAGCACACACACAAATTGAAGGACAGAGATGAAAAATAAATCATGAGTATTTTTTCGCATTTAGGAAATTTAGATGTATTAATCACCCAAAAAAATTTATATTTACAAGAGAAAGTAATAAAATTATTATTAGTCCAATCATTTACATAATAGACTAACCTATTTCAAACACATAAAATATTTGTTAAGGAAATTTTGGATTCAAATCGATCGTAGCATATCGCTAATAGGTCGATTTTTCAATATAAAATTGTTCTCGATATAAAACAAAATATGTAGATACATACACCATCTCCTGATAATTATTGCTTCACTAAGCTTACTTCATTTAGCTGATTATATTGTATTTATATAATTACTACTTTATTATGCAGTATATTTCATTTGAAGTACTCTTGTTACTTACATTGAACGAACGAAAAAACTTCTTTATTTGTGAAGCATTTTAGCTACTTTTAGTTCTTCTTTTTTAATACTTATATATTTTTTAATATTTATACATTTTTTAATATTTTTTTTTAAATATTTATATATTTTTTAATATTTATTTTTTTTAAATATTTATATATTTTTTAATATTTATATATTTTAAATATTTATATATTTTTTAATACTTATATATTTTTTAATATTTATATATTTTTTAATATTTATATATTTTTTAATATTTATATATTTTTTAATATTTATATATTTTAAAAAACATATATGAAAATATTTCGAGTGTTCATCGTCATGAAAAGCCGTCTAATCAACTTGGTCGAGGGATCCGAGTGCAGCAAAGATCTGATCGCAGAATGGAAGGTTACAAAACAGCTGATGGAACATCGCTAATATATGTACCACCTCACCTCAAGATGAGAGCCTTTACTCCGGCAAAGCCAGCGGATAAAAACGTCAGACATCTGCAACGGAGAAGCAGAGTCCGTACGCAAGAGTCGTCTACAAGAAATCAGCCATGGAGGATCGAAGTCCGACCTCAACAGCTATCATTAAGAAGCAGACCAGGGGATCCCGCTGCCAAGCCACAAGGGTCTTCAAGGAGCCAATCTAGAGTCACGCCTATCCACTACAAGGGATCTACAGCAAGATTCCAGATGTCAGCCGATCTCCCAGTCTAGAAGGTAGTTCTTCAATAAGATTCTCGTTCACAGCGAAAAGCGAGACTAAAATATCAGTTTGTATTATTCTTTGTTATTCCATTTGATTTGACGACATGATATTTTTGGGAGAGCAAGTCTTTGATTTTTACGGCTTCATTTCCAATACGGCAAACAGCTTTGGCTCTTACTCCACTAAGAGCTGAAAACTTTAATGGAAAGTTTAAATTTGTTTAAATTGTAAATCACCAGGTTGGTAATCTTTCCGGATGGAAAGTATTTTTTTTGTTATACAGATTGGAACTTTTTTTTAAATTGTAAACATTTGTTAAAGTATAACACTTGTTTATGCATTGACTTGTTTTTTTTAAAGAGCAGCTGACTTGTTATTTTGCATGAATTATGTATAATCATTTCATAACTGTATTTATGTTATACATCTGGTCACATCGGGACTAATGTTAACACTTAGCGCTGCGTTAAGTTCGCATTTTGCATTGTTCTGTATCTTGACCAGATCGCGTCATTCATCAAATTCTTGAATGTTATGTGGAAAATTATAAATAACTGTATGAATGATAATGTTTACTAATGTTTAAAACTTTACAAAATGATGTACACTGCAATCCATTTCAGGGTACCGGACCCTGACAAACCTGCAAAGAAGCCGATTGATTCTTTGTTAATAAAATATATTTTGTTAGCATTAGTTTTTTTTTTTTTTTTTTTTTTGTAAGCTCTCCTTAGGTGGCGCTTTAGACTAGACGTTTACGAGCAGTATAGTGAATTCAGAAAGTTTGAAATTTTCAGCTTATTAGCAATGGGAAATAAGGTATAAATTTAGATTCAAATTGATTAGCTTTAGAGTTCAGAACTTAACCAAGTTTATGATAGCGTCTAATTACGTAGGCATTTAGAATTTAATCGTAATTTCACGCTGGGTTTTTGTACCCAACGATAAATCACGTTTCATTTCTGGGGAGGGGTTGTGACATTGGGCTATTCGCGGTTTCTCTTCACTAACCTTAGGGACTTTTAATTGCGATTGATCGCTTTTGCTAAACAACCTTTGCCCAACCAAAAATGAAACGTGATACGTAGAGTTATTATGTAAAGCAGTTAGAAATGAAGTGAAGTGGGTGAGTTAGGAAATATATAAACTCCGACTGCAAGTATCCAGAGAGGCTGAAGGAGTAGAGAGACTGAAGGAGTAGAGAGGCTGTAGGAGAAGTGAAGCTGAAGCTATAGATAAGCTGATTGTATTAAAGGATTAGATTAAGGATTGCTACAGGGCACCACTTTGCTGTTGTTCTCAACAGTTGATCCAGAGTCTGAGTTGCAGTCGAGGAAGGATTAGTGGTAAGAATCTGTTAGATTACTATTGGTGGGTTATTTTGAGGCTAATAGAAATATTACCCGGGAGAGCATAGGGAGTTGTTGTCATAGTAAATATATATTAATGAATTGTTTAAAGATTGTTCTAGTGTCTCTTTAATTATTTGTGCTGTAGTGTTTAATAATTGAATCTAGTGATGGCACAAGATGAAGCCCGGGTCGGGCGGGCGTCACAACCTCAAATTCCTAAAGCAGTTTGATTATGAAATTAAGAAAATGAGGCTCACTCTAGTGTCATGTTTGTTACTGAACCGTGGCTCAGAAATACGACATCCATATCCTGCAGATCTCGTTTAGCTTTTAGAGGTATTTATTTAAGTCAAACCAATTTGCAATTTACATATATTTTTTTGAAAAATTATTTTTAATAAGAAATAAAAGATATGTACTGATTTTATAACATTTTATGAACTATTTGTTTTCAAACCACTGTATGAAAAACGATGTGAATTTCTAAATCTGTTGATCTTTAGTGAAATAACATGTCTGGAACCAAATGGCTGATTAAGTTACTCAATTCGTATAAAATTGACATTTCATAAATACCTTTTATGTGTTTAATTCTGGATTCCATTTATTCAAAGAAAATCTGTTCTTTCCTACAATAATTCACTAATGTTTTAAAATTAGTTATTTTCATTTTCAATTTTCTGTTACAAGTTATTTGAAAATAGGTTTTATATCTTCGTATAGGTTTATATAAGAAACTTCTCTGAATAAAAGTATGCATTCTGCTGAACAATTTTAAATATTAGATTTTCTAATTACTTTCATCTTGTATTATAATATATATTTTATGGCTTTGTTAACGTCCTCTAGTTTGTCCGCAGTACTGTTATTCACCATGGCCTTAAGATTCCATTAATCGAAACATACATTTCCCATCTCGCTCGTATAAATTCCACAACACGCTTCCTTACCGCGAAAAATCATTAATCAAAGCTCAAACACTTTTTGCACACAGCTGCGGTATCCACCCCTCCCATATCGAACATATAACTACTACTTTAATTTATATCTCCCTTAAATTTTTTTTAAAAGTCAAACAAATTTCCTTCTCAACAACCCTTTACAACCAATAGTAATTCTGTCCTGGCTCAATGCCAATCAGTAGTAATTCAGCTTATTCCCACTTTAAATCTATCAAGCGTTCGTTCATTTTTGATCGCACATTCGGCCTTGTTTCATTCCATCTTTATTGCTTTTCCTTGCATCACCTATAATCTTGACCGCTATTGAGGTTCTCGTCACCACAGTGGTGCTTAAGAAATAGATTTTTCTTCCTTTCTCTCCTCCCTCCAGAAAAGGTGTTGTAAAATGCTGAATTTCTCTTATTTTCACTTAATCTTAAGACCATTTTTGGTCATTATATTTCATATTGTTAAATTTTAATTACCATTATCTTTTTTTTAAAAAAAAATATCAATCTTGCTATTACTATATAAATCATAAACAAATATTATAAAAAAAAATTTTAAGTCAATTCCTACTTAGGTCAACAAAGAAATATTTTATTTTAGTTACTTTTTATTAAGTAATTTGGCAGTATTTTGCCAAATGTGACTACCCTGGTTCGCTTCGCTGACTTAACATTCAGCCAAAAACAAAAAATCCGCCAAGTTTGGCAATCTTTGAAATCGTGCCAAGTGGTTGGGCTCAACTGCATTTTCACCAATTAAATTTAATTAAATGAATTAAATTTGAAAAAAAAACTGTATTAGCATCAAGTGTCATCCACTACAAGTTTAAAAAAAACGTATTTGAGCTTGAGTGGATGAATAAAAAGTATTATAACTAACGATTGAAAATTTGAACAGTTATATATATAGAGAGAGAGAGTGTGTGTGTGTGTGTGAGCTAATAGTAGGAATTAAAAAAAATAAATAAAACACTGAAATATTTGTATTTTTGACAGGAAAAAAAATCAAAAAAAAAAAAAAAAAATAAAAAATTTGGAAAAAAATGTCTCTTTCCTTACTCTCGTCCTTTTTCTGCCTTCTGCCGTGTTTTGCTCCGAACTTCGGCACAATGTAATCTGTCTGTTTTTCCTTCTTAATGTTTTAAAATGAAACATGAGTAAGAAAACGCCTGCCCAGACTGGTACTCGAAAAATTATTAGATTGTTGTTGTTTCCTTCCATACGTGTTATTTCCTTTGCAACTAACTCCATACTGTTACCACATCGTTGTTTGTCTCTTACTATGGGGAAAAACTATTTTCCCCTTTTTCTTCAGCTGTGGTCACAAACTAGGCCTGTGTTTGTTGTCGGCATAATCTTTTCGGAAACCACAGATGCCCCGGTATCTTTTTATTGAAGGGAATGGACACTGTCTTTGACTGAAATTCAGTCAGAACTCAGGAATCGAAAGGGACTTGTAGTCTTCCTTCAGTCCTCAGAGAGGAGGAGACTCAGTGTATATAATATTCGATTCTTTAACCTTTATTAAAAGTCTTTGAACAAATTTTTTCGTGATGAAGGGTGATATCTCGAAATCTTGCCTCGAGCCGTTTCTTCTGTTTTTCTTTCCACCGGAGGTAGCCCCTCGTTTCGCTGAGGTGTTTATTTTTCTTCCTTTTCGAAAAGTACCGCTTATTCGTTTAGTATATTTATTCAGTTGACATTTTGAAAAAAATTGTCTGCTCTTTTATTTTTTTAGTTGTGTGGTATTGCTACTAAGTAAAAAAAAATAACTCTCAGTTATCTTCCTTTTGTGTACCTCTCTCTCTTCAAAAATGGAAATAAAAAATTTCTCACGTTTGATAGATGTTACGGATCCCATATGCATAGTGAATTAAAATACAATGCCTTACATGGCTATTTTTAAGACATGTACGGTATTCCTTTTAGCTGGTTTCAGTGTATGTATTCCAAATATAACATCATAAGTTTAATTTTATTTGTATTATTACTAAAGTAATCGTTTTAAAGGACAAAAAGAAAAATAATTGTTTCCTCAATAGTTAAATTTAGTGTTGGATGAAGACGGGAGTACATTGCATGTGATTTTTGCACAATAATTGTAGTAGATACCAAGGAATGAATAAAAAAAATCAATACATTGATATTCGTTAGTTGTTAAATCGAAATGGAATCAAATAATACTCGTATGTGCCAGACTTGTTTCTCTTTGTTATTTACGTATTAAACATATCTCTCTTGCCAAAAATAAAATAGTTTTGGTAAAATCTTTTTAATACAAATTTTAAAATCTTTTTAATACAACTGATTAAAAAGATTTTTTACGTGTATTAAGTAATTATTTACAAAAAATAATGAGAAAGCACAAAATAAAAGTTTTTTTTGTCAATAAAACCATTTTCTGTTGAAATTAATTTTTAGGCCCCCAAGAGGCCATTGTTTTAGGTTGACTTTAAATTAATGTACCAGATCACTTTTCAAATTGTTAATAGATAAATTCGATTTTTTATAACCATGTTTTATGTTCTGATTTTATGGTTCCGTCCATAGCCTTAATATTAAATTTTTCTATATTCTTTTATATTCAATTCAACAATTTACCTTTTCCTTTCATTTTAAGTACAATTAGCTTAAATATATTCACTTTAATAATTTATCATTTGATTTAATTTTAACCCCTTAACTGTGACATATATTTCAGAAAAATGGAATTTTTTTTTGACTGTTTAATTTTGTTCTTTATATTATTATAAAAGTTAGAAAATAGTTTTTTTATTACAAAAATAAAATTTTAAATATATCCATTAATTAATAATTAATTAACTAAAATTAATTAAAAATGCCTAAACTATACTCCACATCGGTGTCTGAGTTGGACATTGCAAAAAAAGAAAATTATTTGCAAAAAAAACTCACTGAGAAACAAACGAAACTAAACGAGAAAGTGAAACTCTGCCTTTGTTTATCAATCCAAGTGATCTTAATTTATCTGACAACACCCACATTTTTCCTCTCTCGACTGAATCGTAATCGGAGAAAAACTAGGACCGCTAATGCCATCTATTACGAAAATAGTGGATTAAGTATCCTAAAGTAGAAACGAACCCAGATCGGGGTTCACAAAATAGAAACGTTAATTTTTCTCCTGCCCAAAGTCTGTTCGGGCATCACAAATTCTGCACGTAGTAACTGCCCGAACTGGATTCGGGCTACACTGGCAAGGGGTTAATATCGGAAAAAGTATATTATTGTCTATTTCAATATTTCATCATTTCCTGTAATTCTAGTATATAATTGAGTAGTTTAATAACTACAGGGTGTGACCCAAGAGTAAATTGAATAAAAAATTAAAAACATAGCACCTTGGGTGGCTAAATTTGTTCTTTTCAAAACTTTGCATAGAACTTTTTTTTTCTTTTTGTTTAAAAAATGTTAATGTCATTCATGTACAGCTTACAAATTTTTTGAAACATTTAAATAACTATTTTAAGTTCTCCATTCATTAAAGAAAGTACAAACATTATTAACCGCCGTTCATTGGATCACATTGGCAATTCTAATTCTACGTTTTCACTTAGCCTTTAACATTTTAAACCGTTGTATGTGTTAAATGTTGAAATTATCGAACTATACAATTAATAAAAAAATATTTTTCAGGAGACCATTGGAGGATTTATTCGTAGAATTAAGTGGAAGAAGTAATCACCGGTTCTTTCTGATTATGGTTGATGTACCATGTGTTATACGAATTTTATTTCGATGAAGATAGTGGGAGTCTGATCGCTCTACAACTGTTGTGGAGATCTATTTCCGATGTGTTTGTCACTAGAGATTAAATGATTGGTTCTTTGTGGAGATTCAGCCACAACAACATATTTCTGAGTAAAAGAAAATGAAATGATTTTTGATAATGTGAATATGATCCATCCACAGATTACTGTTCCGGGGCCAAGATCGTTGCAGCATCTACAGTGTCTCACAAAAGTGATCGGACACTTGTGCTTTACAAAAGGAAACTGTAATAAAATAAATAAGCAAACATGTACAATTTTTTTGTGGGTGTGTTTCATATTTAAAATTAGTAACAATTATTACATAACATACATTTTGTCAAAATATTAAAATAGCAATTTAATAAAAATACAATTGTTTAGAACGGAGCAAAAAATGGCTCACATAAGTGATCGGACACTTACTTTCCCATCAAATATTTATCCAAAAATTTTACTTTTTAAAAGATTTTAATATTTTGTTGGATTTCCTTTTACTTTTAAAACATGATTTAATCTTCTTGGGATGGATTCGACTAATTTTTTTGTGATTTCTGGAGTGATTTTACCCCATTCTTCTTGAAGCACCGATTTTAATTGTTGCTTTGAAGAAATGGTGTGTTTGCGAATTCTTGATTCCAATTCTTGCCAAATATTCTCTATGGGATTTAAGTCTGGAGATTGTGGTGGTGTTTTTATTATTTCAGGACAGTTATACAGCAGCCAGAGTCTAACGTTCAAAGCAGTGTGCTTGGGGTCATTGTCCTGGTAGAATTTAAAATCGTTGTGAAGGTTCAATTTTCGTGCTGAAGATTTCAAATTTTGGTTTAAAATGTCAATATACTTGTACTGATCCATTATACTGTCAATAAAAACAAGATTACCAACTCCAGCGGACGACATACACCCCCACACCATAACTCCTCCTCCTCCATGTTTTACTGTTGGCAGCAAGTTCTGTTTGCGAAATTCTTCCCTGGGTTTTCTCCACACCAATATTCTACCGTCAGAACCAAATATATTAAATTTACTCTCATCAGCAAATATTACTTTATTCCAGTAATCAGAATTCTTATTTATGTTGGATTTTGCGAAAGCTAATTTGAGTTTTCTATTCTTTTCACTTACGAAGAATTTTTTCCTGGCTACTCTACCGTGATATCCAGCAGATCGAATTACCCTTCTAATAGTCTCAGGATTAACAATTATTCCATATAATGCTTGTAATTCAGCAGCAACTTTAGGAGCACTCTTTCTTGGATTTTTTTTAATATTTCGAACGATAATTCGCTTTATTCCATTGGATAGCTACGATGGTCGGCCAAGTCTTCTTTTATTCTGAATCATGTGCTTCTTTTTATATCGTTTAATGATATCGAAAACTGTTGAATGACTCAAGTTAACTGTTTCAGCAGTTTTTCTTATAGATTTTCCACGTTCAATATGCAAATTAATAACTAATTTTCTAATTTCATGCGAAGTTTCTTTTCGTTTAGCATTCATGGCTGCACAGAGCTAAAAAACACAAAAATTCCACAACAAACTTGAGAGAAATACTGCAGACGATTTTATAAATTATTGCCATTTGCTTTTGAGTTAAAATAAACGCCCAAAAAATATTTTTATTGCTTATTTCAGACAATTTTTGTTGCATATCTAATGGTGTCCGATCACTTATGTGAGCCATTTTTTGCTCCGTTCTAAACAATTATATTTTTATTAAATTGATATTTTAATATTTTGACAAAATGTATGTTATGTAATAATTGTTACTAATTTTAAATATGAAACACACCCACAAAAAATTTGTACATGTTTGCTTATTTATTTTATTACAGTTTCCTTTTGTAAAGCACAAGTGTCCGATCACTTTTGTGAGACACTGTATGTCGATGTTCCTTGCGATAAAGATTAGCAGACAACCATCAACTACCAGAGGATACTCAGAATCTAGGTTTACCTAAGGTTTTGAAAGAGTATATCGACTTGGAAACGTAGTGAGCCGAAACTTCTGATTTTATGTCATTCCAGAACTACTATTAATATTTAAGAATGCTGTTATGAATCTTGCTGCGTGTGTATTTCAATTTCCCAAGAAACTTTGTAATTCTGCAACTTTCTCAGTCATGTGAAATTGAATATAATTGGTATTTTAGACAATTGTTTTAAAAAGTTAATAAATATTATGAAGCATTTTTTTATTTGATGAAATGTTTAATCACAATATAACTATGTACAGATAACATGGCGAGCGACACACACAGGAAACACTTTTGATAAAACAAATGAGTTGGTAAAAAATCTTGCATTAATTGTTACAAAATAGTTGGTTGTTTCAATACTCCCTCCTATTGTATTATTACTTGAAATTACCAATTAGGTAGATAATTACCTGCTTACTTAAGCACTTAATGAATTTACAATATAAAGACTAATTATTACATGAAAAATAAATTATAAATTAAATATTAAAATCACGTTCTAGATTATCATTAATATTCGTTGGTTTCATAAAGTCGATTTTTATTTAGTAATATTTTTGATTTTTTTTTTTTATCTTTGGATTGATGTTGTTTTATATAAGATAAACAGAAGTTGAAAGCAGTAAAACTGAAAAATATAAATATAAGAATTTTGAGACTTGACTATGCAAAATAAAAAGAAAGGCATACTGTTAGATTTTAGTAATTTCGCGTTTTTTTCATCAGCAAACGTTCGAAAACTAATTTTGCTTTCATTCATAACTGTATCGTTTTACTGCTATTTTTAGCAGTCACGGCTTTCAAAAGTATTTCTTAATATTTTTTATATTTCTTGTTTTGTTTGTAATGTATTATCGAGTACAATCTAATGATGTTTCATTTTGGTGGGGGGATTCTTCCTAACTTTGTTTTTTTATTGTTATTCTTGAGAATTTGGAGTTATAACTTTTTAATTATTAAATATTTGGCATAAAAATAGCCCGTATAAAACCACAAATTCATTCAATTCAAATGTGTGTTACACCTGATATTCGTATCTCATTTACTCGTATCCATATTAATTACTTCAGAAAAATTATTTTTATTATTATTGCAATTTCTCTTTTAATGCTTGATATAGCAAGTGCATTTAAACATTCTGCACATAAATTTGACAGAAGATAATTTTTTATTAATTTTAATTTGCTAAAAGAGCACTCAGCATTTGAAATAGTACCTGGTTGCGTAAATAAGTTTTAATTCAGTTAGTACATTTTGAAATAATTTATTATAATTATTATTTAGTATGCATTGTAATAGGTCTCGTACGTTACTTACATCCCTTATATTCAAAATCAAATCCCGTGGCAAATCCCTGGATTAGCTATTCGTTTACATTTTTCTTATAAAACTTTACAAAGTTTTTGGAATATTTTTCTGATTCATATTTTTTTAAAGTTTTTTTTATTTCCGTGTTTAATATGAAACAAGAAATAATAAGGGAATCTTTACTTAGAGGGGTTGAAGGTTTTTTCGAAACGTGCCAAGATCGTCAAACAGAGCAATTAACTTTCCAATGTGGTTGTCGTCCAATTGTGGTTACATAACACGATGACGTAGGAAAGATTCTTAGAAAAGCTGAGTAATAAGGCTTTCCTCCGCTACATAAAAAAGTTCTATAATATTATACCTTTTATAATAGTTGTATTTTAAAAAAGGAATTATTTGTATCAGTTTCGAAGCCTGCAACATAAAAAAAATTATAATATATTTCTTATATTGATAGTATTTCAAAAAATTCACTCACTAATAATAATAATAAAAAAAAAGCTCCAAATAAAGTTACATATTTTGTAATTCATCGTATTTACGAAAAAATACGTTCTCTCATATAAAAGAATTCCATATACAAGTATATAATTTGTAACTGATCGCATTTAAAAAATACATTCTCTCGTAAAAAAAGTTCTAAATACAATTATATATTTTACAATTGATCGTACTTAAAAAAATACATTATCTAATAAAAAAAAGTTCCATATACAATTATATATTTTGTAATTGATCGTATTTACAAAAAAATACATTCTGTCATATATATAAAAGTTCCAAATACATTTTCCAAATGCAATTGTATATTTTATGATTCATAGTATTTTAAAAAATACTCTCTCTCTCTCATATATATATATATATATATATATATATATATATATATATATATAAAGGTTCCAAATGCAATTATATTTTTGATTGCATTTTTGAAAAATTAATTTTTTACATCGGATTCGAATTCTACTACAGATAAGAAAGCTTTAAATACGATTATATCTTTTACATTTATTATATTTCTTTAAAAAAAATACGTTCTCTACGCCATTTTTAAGTTCGCTTTTCTTTTTAAAAATTTTTACAACACTCTTGGTGAATATTTTAAATGCTGTTAAGGAAATTAAAAATTTAAAAAGATTTTATGTTTTAGAGATGAGGAGGTATGTCATGCACGCAGAAAAGGATATATTTACCACATTCCATTATATATCGAACTTACAGTTTTATTAATTGAAGCAGCTTATAATTATTAAAATTATGAAAACATATTATTGAATCACAATGGAAAGCCATAGAGCTTATCAATTTGTGTTCACGACTTCGAGGTACCATAGTGTTCTTTTTTCTCTCCCATGGAGTTTACTGTTTGTGGTAAACATGGGTGACGCGCCCCCGGGATACGATAGCGATGTTTCGACTCTCCCTCTTGTCAACCAATTTTACTTTTTTTTTATTTTTCAAACATTAACATTAAATTTTTTTTTAATTTTTCAAACATAGTTATAACTTTTTTGCACAGCATAGTCGTATTGGGCTCTCGCATTATAAAACTTCAACTTTCACTTACCACTTTGTGAGAATAGTAACAAAAAATATAGATTTAATATCTACGAGTGAGATTTTATTTTTCTCTCTTCTCCTTTGTTTTCTTAAATCTAAAGTAATTATTACATTTATTTCATATTAAAGTAATTATAATTTATTTTCAAACATCAAATTATAATAGCAAAAATTGAAAAAACGATTTTATTTGAAATGTTCATTCCAAGGAAAAAGAGATTCAATAAACTTACTTCATTTAACTTTGGGGCATTTTAGATGAAATAATACTACATTTCATTTCGCTCTTCTCTTTCAGTACTCCTTTTAATTCTTTGAATAGAATTACACATGTATTGTAAATTTATACAAATAGTTTTGTATTTTTCAACGGAATTTCTTAATAAGAGGATGTAAAACTTTTATTATTTGGTTTCTGTTTTTAGTAAATTGTTGTTGTTTTTTTTAATTTCAACAGATGTCAAATTTGACAAGAATGTATTTGATTCAGCTTTTTGCAAAATGTCTTTAACTAATTTTTAAATAATTTTATTGCGTTCTCTTTACGCTGAATTCAAGTTAGCGATATTTGAATCAACGTCATTTGATAGTAAATGCAAACTGTATATACTATTCCTTACGGATGTCGTTGATTAGGATTGGTCCTGAGAATTTTAAAAGTATTTTTTCAAAAAATAACATACACAATACACGTTCATATTCCCCTTCATATTTACGTTTTCTCAATTTTTATTGTTGTAATCAAGGATTTTTTTTAACCATTTTATAATTATGTAAACATATTTAGAATTTCTACTTTTATTTTTTTATTTAATATATTACTGATAATTTAACTAGAAAAAAAAACACGTTTATCTTTGTTGTAAAAGCTGATTAAAAATCAAATTAGTAATAAAACTTCAAGACATTAAATTACAGCTTTCGAACTTAAAATTTTCTATTCGAATCAAATTACTTTAGAATAATTTCTATTTACTTTTATTACATAATTAATTTAATTCTTCAAATAGGTAAGCATTTCTTTAAAATATATTTTTTGAACTTATTTAAAAATTCAAAGGGAACTCTCATAGAAACGGCAAGAAGATGGCTGGAGCGCGGTTTAGACGACAACACTTTTCCGAAAACAAGATCGTTTGAAAGATGGTAAATGTCCTTAAAAAACAGTGTATTACTACGCAGAGAATTTGTCCCGTGGATCGTTCTGAGCAAGGTTGCAATAAACTGGTTCCTCTCAAGGGCAACGCCTTGGCGATCAATCTTATTGCTCGAAATCGGGATTTGGCGGGGAAAAAATCTTCAACCCCGTAAAGTAAAGATTCCCCAAATAATATTTGGTTTACTTTTAACACTATCTTCTATTTGTACAATTACAATATCAATTGCAATGTTAAAAAAAACATCTAAATTCCTCTACTGGGTTTCCTATGACTAAGGTGACCAATATTTTTACAATGAAAAGACGGACAAAAAAAAAAAAAAAAACTTAATAATGAAAAGGAGGATGAAAAAATTTAAGAAAAAAAAAGTACAGCTTAAATAAATCATACATTTTATTAATTCAAACAAAAATACGCTAATTATACTTATATCCCTTTTAATTATTCAATTAATCGAATTTTTTTTTGAAATTTTACGGTAAGTGCTGAAGTCAGAGTGTGACGCCCGCCCGACCCGGGCTTCATCTTGTGCCATCACTAGATTCAATTATTAAACACTACAGCACAAATAATTAAAGAGACACTAGAACAATCTTTAAACAATTCATTAATATATATTTACTATGACAACAACTCCCTATGCTCTCCCGGGTAATATTTCTATTAGCCTCAAAATATCCCACCAATAGTAATCTAACAGATTCTTACCACTAATCCTTCCTCGACTGCAACTCAGACTCTGGATCAACTGTTGAGAACAACAGCAAAGTGGTGTCCTGTAGCAATCCTTAATCTAATCCTTTAATACAATCAGCTTATCTATAGCTTCAGCTTCACTTCTCCTACAGCCTCTCTACTCCTTCAGCCTCTCTGGATACTTTCAGTCGGAGTTTATATATTTCCTAACTCACCCACTTCACTTCATTTCTAACTGCTTTACATAATAACTCTACGTATCACGTTTCATTTTTGGTTGGGCAAAGGTTGTTTAGCAAAAGCAATCAATCTCAATTAAAAGTCCCCAAGGTTAGTGAAGAGAAACCACGAATAGCCCAATGTCACAAGAGTATCAACATTCAATCTTGATTTCTCATTTGTCCAAAAATCATTAACAATGGAAACAAATCTTTCAACTGCGGCATTAATTCTACTGTAGCACAACGTAAATTCAACATGAATAATTAAATTTTCAGATGGAATGTGTTTATTTTTGAAATGATTAAATATTTCCATCCATCTTTCATCAATTTCAATATGTTGATTTTCCCATGGTTCTAATATATCATAATTTAAATACCCATTCAGTGTTCTAATTTCTTCAAACAGACAATAGTCATGGATTTTAATTTCAGGCATTTCTTTAGATAAAAATTCAACACAATTTTCAATATCTGCCTAATTTAATTGCGATGAAGTCAAAAAACGCCATTGAAAGCTGTTATTTTCTGTGATATTTGTTTCAGATCATTCTTCGACATTTTGGAAACATGTTTGGTGAAAATTCTGTGCACAATAATGTTTGCAATAAAATGTACTTTTTGTCATAGTGACAACGATAGAAATATTGTTAAGTTTTGTGTGGATGAGTACATAACTTTAGTTCTTGATCATGTTGGGACCCTGGTGCATAGCATCCACCGCAAACACCAGATGGCAGGCGATGGCTGGTGCTCATTAATGATCTAATTTTAATAGTATTGATTGATTAATTGTTTTATTAAAGCTGCAATAAGAAGCAAGGAGAGGGCTCTTAGAAAAAAATACTACTTTTCCTTAAATGTCTGAAATAATTTTATTAGAAACACAACAAACATTAGAATATGTTGAAGTTGTAATGTTCACTATACAACATCCAAATATACCGTCGAAAATGTAAAGGGACTTAGTACCTTTGCACCTTCAAAAATTCGATTTTTCAAATTTGTTTTCAAAAAATAGTGTTGAATGTTAGGAGCCTTTTAAAGCAAACCGCGTCAAAATCCGACAATTATTACGTCCTGTGCAACAAAAATGTAAATGTCTAAAGTAGCTTGTTCTATGTAATGTAGTGTAAAAAAAAAACCTCTTTTTCTCAGTTTGTTATTTTCACACTTTTCCACAGGATTAAAAAAAAAATGTTTTGCATGCAGAGCTTTAAAATTTTACATGACTGTTGTACTTGTAGATCTTTATTCTGTGATCCTCAATTTCGTTAATAGGATGATTAGATTTTATTTTGTAACATGATACATGAAAAAAAGTTACTAAATACAAACTTGATAATTTTTTAATTTTCAATTTTTTTTATTGTAAGATAAATTTAAAATTTGAGGTGTACAGAATAAGGTCATTATATATATATATATTTAACTTTAATTTGGTATAAGAATTATGGTTCTACGGTACATCTTTCAAATGTTATCTTGTGGGTAACGTAAGGTAAGCTAATTTATTTTTTAAATTTTTGTACGCATATTTCATGTTGTATAAGAAAATATATTAATTTAATAGCAAAATTTGACCCAATATTATAAAATATACACTTTATTACAAAAACTGGTAAAGTTTCATATTGAAATGAGCAAAAATTGTTGATTTATGAAGAATCGAAAAAAGAGAGAGAGAGAGTTTGTCAAAATGCTCTACTTTTGATTTCGAAAGGTACTAAGTCCACTTTTAAGGTGACTTAACATATGTCCCTTAGAAAAACAAATCCACATTAAATTAAATTTTTAAGATATTTCAACTGAAGTTTTTTCAAGTCTGTGGGGAATACTGATAAGAAAAGCTTTGAACACATATAAATTTGCTGTACTTATACAATAAATCTATTTTGCAAAAAAAAAATAATTTATATTTATGCCTGATCAGTATAGCAAAACAAGCTATTGATCGGAGTTCCATACATGTTATTCAAACATTGTTTACCATTTGGACTGAAACATAGCTGAAATTATGAAGTTATGTGCAAGAACATATTAATGGAAAATGAAAGATTTTATTTCATTATTATTAGAATAGAAAATTATACAACTGAATCCAAAAAATTAGTTTTTACTTTTATTTATTCAATGTTTCAAAGCAAGACGCAATAAAGGTTTTTTTTCTTTACAGTTTCTTTCTGAAATCTATAGTTCTTCCAAGGGCGAAAGTAGCTTATGTGTGTTAAAAGCTGGAAAGAATCCGAAACGAAATTTTTGTGCTTTCATGGAGTATATATTTTCCATTTTTTTAAAAATATTTATTTATTTTTAAAATAGTCAATCATACTTTAAGTACAAAAATTGTAATTTAATATATCGAAGTTTTAATACAAATTTGAATTTTAACCAGCGTTTTTAACAAAGAACACATTTCTTTTAAAAATTAAACTTAAAATATTTGTCATCTATTAGAAAATTAAAAGTAAACATTCTAAATGTATTCAAATGGTTACAATATAGTTAAAAAATATTCTTAACTACAACAATAAAAATTGATGAAAGGTATATATGAATATGTATTTTGTGTGTTATTTTTTTAAAAAAATGCTTTTAAAATTCCATCACAGAATAAATCTTAGATAACGTCATCCGTGAGAAAAGTGTGTCCAGATTGCATTTACAATCAAAACACGTCGATTCAAATATTGTTAACTTGAATTCCAGCATAAAGAAAACACACCTTAATTATTTATGAAAATTGTAAATAACATTTTGCATAAAGCTAATCAAATTTGACATCTATTGAAAAAAAAAATTACAAAGAACAGAAAGCGGATAATAAAAGTTTTATACCATCTATATTTCTTGTAATATGCCTAAAAATTAAATGAGTTAGGTTTATATATATTTTTTCATTGAAATATACATTTAATATAAATCAGTTTTTCAATATTTTCCTGTTACAATTTCATTTTTGAAAAGTTTTGAAATAAAAGTAAAAGTTACTTTAGAATTATAATGATAAAATGAGAAGAGAGAGAAAAACAAAATCTTACTTATAGAAATTCAGTCTATATTTTCCGAAATTATCCACAAAAATTTATTAGTGAAAGTTGGCGAAGTTTTATGTCGTGAGAGCCAGGTATAGCTATGCTGCTCCAAACAAGATGTAATTGTGATCCAGATGTTAGAAAAATGTGAAAAAGAAAAAAAAATTTGACAAGAAAGAGTTGAGAATAGATAAAGATCGATAGCGTATCCCGAGGGTGAATCACTAGTGTTTACTACAGACAATAAACCCCACGGGAAAGAAAAAGAATAGAACCATACCTCGAGGTCATCATCACAAATTGATGAGCTTTATGGCTTTCAGTTATGATAAAATAATATGTTTTCAAAACCTTAATAATTATCAACTACTTCAAATAATAAAACTGTAATTTCTATATAAAATGGAATGTAGTAAATATCCTTTGCAGTGTGTGTAACATACCTCCTCATTTCTAAAGCATGAAATCTCTTTAAATTTCTTTAACAGCATTTAAAATATTCTTCTAAAAATGTTGTAAAATTTTTTAAAAAGTAACACAAGCTCGAAAATGGTGTAAAGAATGTATTTTGTGAAATACAATCAATATAAAGGATATAGTCGTATTTAAACTTTTAATGCAGCAGAATTCGAAACTGATGTAAGTAATTTTTCAAAAATGCAGTTAATACAAAATGTGTAATTGTAGTTGGACTTTTTATGAGCGGATTTTTATGGAATCTTTTTATTCATACATATATATTATATATATATATATATATATATATATATATATATATATATATATATGAATTTATTTTAAGAAGCGGCGCTCGAAACTGAAGTAAAGAATTCATTTTTTAAAATGCGGTATTATAAAAGGTGAATGGTTTTATTAACGTTAATTATATACCATTTATTATAATACCATTAATCAAATTCCCCAAAGAATATTTTAGAGAGACCAAGAAAAGAAAATATATGTATTTTCAAAAATTTTGTTCACTAATACAAGAGAATGAAAAATGTTCAAACTATTATTTTCAAATTCAATTACATGATTCAGATTAGTTAAACTGAAATGAAAGTTTGAGGTTGAGTGAAATTTAATTTAAGACAAAATATTACAAATGAATAGAATAGATTCAGTTACAAATATTAATCATCAAGATGACAATTTTGTGACACAACAAAACAATTTTAATCTGTTTTCAAAATAAACTTTTCTATTTGGATGTAAAATGTAAAGAATTTTCATTTTTTAAAGCTTATAATTATTTTTACTCGATATTGTCATAAGAAATGTTATACCTATATTGCATTTACTTTAATTTTTCACACAAATATGTGTATCAAGAAATACACAACCATGTATTTGGAAAAAATTTGGCTAATTTTCTTCCTGATTCCTTTATCAGTAAACTTATTTAAAATATTTAAGACTTATTTTAAAATTCTCACTATATAATACTGTCAAAAAGTGCAATAATAAATTATTTAAAAAAAAAAAAAAGGATCTAACAGGTCAATCGAAAAGTACCCGGCCTGATACATAGATGGTGCTACTAGAATTAAATCCATATGTGTTTTAGTTAGCCCTAACCCTCAAAAGATGCGTGTATAAATTTGACAGCTGTCGGATCATTAGTTTGTGAATTATAGCATTTTGAGTGAAGCTGTGACATTGGGCTATTCGCGGTTTCTCTTCACTAACCTTAGGGACTTTCAATTGAGATTGATTGCTTTCGCTGAACAACCTTTACCCAACCAAAAATGAAACGTGATGAAGAATGTAATATGCAAAGCAGTTAGGAATGAAGTGAAGCGGTTAAATTAAGAAGTATATAAACTCCATCTGAAGGAGAGGAGAAGGAGGATCAGAGAGGCGTTGCAACGAGAGGAGGTGGAATCTAAAGGTTATAGTATTGGAAAGCTGACTTAAGGATTAGAGTTGAGGTCCGAGTGTAAAACACTCGGATTAGAATTGTTCTAGTGTTTTCAACAGTTGTTCCAGATTAAGACATGCAGTTGGTAAGAAGCTGTTAGATTATTATTGGTGGGTTGAATTAA
>BMAW01110928.1:1062980-1127919 GCA_019974015.1 Nephila pilipes | reverse complement strand
AACCAGTACTTTTCCTTTTCACTAGTATAAATCTCGCCAAGCAGACTTTGTTGTTGACAACACACAGTAAAAATGTTTATGTGCCATTGAATTACATTTAATACATCCAACGTCATTTGGCATTGGTTGTATCATTTTTAGTGACTTTATAGCTTGCTCTGGCAAAATGGAAAAGTACTGGTTTTTATTTGGTATGATTATGGAAATGTTAAAAAAATATTTGTATTTAAATTTAGGAAAGACCAAATGTTTATTAAATTTGTAAGAAAACACTTCCTGAAAATTATAGCTTAAAAACATTTCCATAATCATACTAAAGTAAAGCCTTATATTTGTGAAGTTTGTAAAAATGCTTACCATTAATGTGATAGCTTTAAAAAATATCTGCATTTTCATTTACATTTCAGCAAATACATTTGTGTATTCACACCTAAAAAAAGCCTTATGTTTGTGAAATTTGTAAGAAGACTAACAGACTTATCTTAAAAAAACATTTGTGTATTCATATCAATAAAAAGCCTTATGTTTGTTAAATTTTTGAGAAAGCTTTTTCTTGAAATTACAGCTTAAAAAAATATTTCTGTATTGATAATAAGGAAATATTTTATGTTTGAGTAATTTGTAAGAAGGATTTATCTTTTAGTGTATAATTAAATACACTTTTTCACTATTATAAGGGTATTTGTTGATGTAAATATGCAATTGTATTTGTAACTTGTGTCTCATTGTGAAAGCATTCCGACATAATTCACAAACATAAGGGGTTTGACTGGTATCTGTACAGAAATGTATTTTTAATTACTTGAATCACTGGAATTGGACTTTTTAGTTTTGGAAGAAAAATTGTTCTTTTTAATTTGTCAAACATAAACATTTTTTCTTAATTCAAAAACTCTTATTATCGACAGAAATGTTTTTTTAAGCTGTGACTTTGAGAGAAAGCCTCATTCTCTCAATTTGTAATAATGAGTTCACAAATTATATTTCAAGTTTTCTTTAGTTGGGAAGTCTTCATACAAATTTCACAAGCATAAGGTTTTTCTTTGGTATAGTTATAAAAATGTTAAAAAAACATTTGTGTATGCATATTTAGGGAGGACCAAATGTTTCTCAAATTTGTAAGGGGGCACTTTCTTAAAGTTATAGCTTAAAAATATTTCCACTATCAAACAAAAAAAAAAAAGCCTTATGTTAAAAAAAAAGCTGAAGAGAAAAATGTGATAACTTTAGAAAATACTTGCATATTCATAGCAAAGAATAGATGGTACTTGTCTGTTGTAGCAGCTCCCATCATATTACGACTACGCCAAGTCTTCGCCAAACTCGTGGAGCTTATCTTTTGATACAACCTACTTGGCGATATTTCTTAGTCTCTTGGCGATTAATCATTGGGCACCGCTATAATAGACAAGTACCGAATAGCCTTATGTTTGTGAAATTTGTAAGAAAGCGTTCTCTTGAAGCTATAAGTTTAAAAAACATTTCCATGTTGATATTAAATAAAACTTTATGTTTGTGAAGTTAGAGGCTAAGAAAATTGGAGTATATTTAACCCTACAAACAGTCCAAAAAATCTAACTCCCACCACCGGATCTTCATTTATTTTAGTCATTGATGTTGTTGAGGAACGATCCAGAAAACAGGAACAAACAAATATTCTTGGGTTTTGCAGTGCTATCTTTGTAAATATTTATTGTAAAATATTTTTTTTTAAAACAACAGTTAATTTTTATAAAGCCTGACACCAGCCAAAAGCACAACAAGAAGGTTGCTAATCATACCAAATATGTCTTGACTTTGATCAGTTGATTTTAATGGCATCTTTTGTGAATAAACTAATCAGTGTAATTGATTTCTCACTCACTTCTCTATGGTATTAAATTTCTGTGCCTGTGATGTCAATAGTAGTAGTTAAGGGGTGTATCCCCTCACTTTTTTGACATAAAATTAAATTTTTATTCTGTTTTAGATGCTAAAAACTGATAATTTTTTATAAAATATTTGTGTAACCCAGTTGTCTTATTAACTGATTACCTTTCCTCTCATTTCTTTAATCATTAAAAAGTTTATTTAGGGGATATATGCACAACATGCAATGCTTTTCAATATGGTTAGCATGTGCATTGCAACTAACAGTTTTGTACAGTACCACATCAAATAGTGGAGACTCGTGCATGTATTGTGTTGTGAAGTGGCTGCGGTAGACTAGTGGCCGCGGTTTCGGAATCGTGGGTGTTGGTTTTCGTTCAGTCGCTGGATCGATCCTTGGCCGCTAAAGACTTGCTCTGTAGCCAGGGCTGATGCATGTTAAATCTGTCGGGGCCCAAAGTCCTCCCCAGTGGTGTGGTGTGGAAGTTAGAAGAGGAGGTGCCAGCTCGGGTATCGCTCTCGTCACTTGACCAAGGTTCATCACCTCATGTTGCTTCTAGTGCGTTAATATAAACTAAGCATGTGTTGCAAAGATGGTTAAACAAGATCATTGTCACTCATTTATGATTCACCCACTTTTCTCTTCTGTTGGTCTTACTCAGTCAATAATGTGTTATACTATCTATTGAGAATTTCCACATTTACAGTTATTAAGCACTTTTTTCAAACATTTTGATATATTTTCATAAGTGGTGCTATGCTGTTGTTTATCATTAATATATTCTTAAAGTACAAACATTGTGATTGGAAGAAGAATGAAGCATTCTTATGGTAAATCGTTTGAATTTTTTGCCAAAAAGCAAGAGGTTTGTGGGAACATACGAGTCAGAACATTGCAAATACTATTTCTGTGATTTGTGCAGAGGAGACTTTTTCAATAAATACTGAAACAGAAGTTACATCTGTTTGTATGACCAATGTATTGTTTGTAAATAATTGTAATTAACTACAATCTGGAGATCCATTTCATAATGAGCAAGCTGCATTAGTTTTTCAAAGGTGGACCATTTCAATCTAATCTTAATCAATTATCAAAAACAAAAGGAAGCAAAATTCAGAGTTTATGGTTTTCAGAGTATAAGTGGCTTTAATACATTGTTGTTGGAGAAAAAGCTTTTTCTTTTTTTGTGAGATGATTAATAGCATTGGTTGTTTTGATGAGATATTTATTTAAAATAGCCTGAAAAATGAAAAAAGACTGTCCAAACTTTAAAGCACTTGAAAGAACGATTTTTCATCTTTGTACATCACAATGTTGGCAAGAGGGTAAGTGTATTGAGTAAGATATTTATTCAATATCTGGAAGAAGTGAGCGAAAGATGCGATTATCTTAATAGATTGTTGGCCTGTCACAAATTAACATGTGTTCTTAACAAATTAACTTTCACCGTTTCAAATCAGGAATAGGGTGTCCCCTAGGAATTTGGCGATGGAACTTGGCGACTTCCTAGATAGGTTGCCAAACGTGCGTGACTTAAGCATTAAGTATACTTAGGTTACCATGACCTAAATCGCCAATTATCGCTCCCAAAAGTCGCCAATTGCTTTGGGGATATCCTATTCCCGATTTGAACCACTTTCACCTGATTATGAGTTAATTCATGTTTGCACTTGCATTACTAATTTCAATTTATGAGATTGTGGTGACTCTCTTCTACAACAAGGCTAGAAGTTACAACGCTTTGCTAACTAGCCAGACAAGACATCTTTTCAGCCTAGTTGGTAGGAACGCAGCAAAAAGCGACTGGTCAACTTTTCTTTGGACCCACTGTACTAAGGTTTGAAGCACTGCAGCAGCAATCAAGGTTGCCATCAACAACTCTCTCCCCCTTCATCGGGGGTAGAATAACATCCGATGTCTCGGAGAAAACGTCCTCCTCCAAAGTGAAAGAAATGGAAATGTTGTTTGCCCTTTCTCACAAGTCCAGATGTCTTTAAGGAGGACCTTGTCTGGGTGTAAGGGGGGACCTCTAACAAGCTTGTTATGTGTGGTCGCCACAAGACCCAGGACAAAAGTTTTTTTCAAAACCTTTGTTCATTCTATTTAGTCATACACCTTATTATAAAGAAAATGCAGTACTTTTCTGTTATAGTGGCACTCGCCAAATTACGATTACGGTCCTCACCGACAAATTGCTAAGTGACCAAGATGTATTGTCATGTTAGGTCATAAATTCTTTAGGTTACATCTTAAAAAAACAGCACGTTTCGGATTTCTCATTGCTTTTTAAAATCACTTTTTTTTTTTTAAAATAAATGATTTTTTTTTTAAATAAATGTTTAATTTACCAAATGTTGAAAGGGACGCCATATGATTTCCCCCAAGAGCAAGGTCTTTTACTGAACAAATGATTATATAAAAATGGTTTTATCAATAAGCTTTATATTAATAATGAAACCATTTGAAGATGAAACTTTAAAGTTATTACAATATGAAAAACCTCCATGTTGGAAATTGGTTAATTGATTCCTGAGTATCTTTTGTGGTTGAAGTTCGATTTATGTACTGTTAGACAGAAGAGTTGATATTCATTGAATAGTGTGACAAATAACTGAATATGTCTGGAAATAAAACGATTGAAACAATTGCATGAGAAAAGAGTGTTCTCTACATCTCTAAAAATTTCATAGGTGAATAGGTAAGCTAAATAAAATTATGGAGATTGGTGAAAGTTGATTTGGACAGCGTAAAGAAGAATAGTGATTGAGTACTCCTACAGCAGTGGATTATAGGGAGAATATGCTGGGAAGGTAGCAAGTGCTTTCTTGTTCAAATCTCGAATAGATATAATACTATATACGTTTGGGAAATGGTGCAGCATTGCCAAATTTGATTCTTGTACCATAACCCACAATCATTCACTCACTCTCTCATATTCCTGGGTAAAATTCTTTAAACTTGTACAAGAAAGAAAAGTTCTTCCAAAACTTTTTGGTGATGTTCACTGTGATTTTGATTCTCCTCAAGAATTTTATTTAAGAACTTTTTATTACCCTCTTGCTATATAATTTCACTGAGAACATCAAGTTATGTTATTAAAAAACTTGGCTAACAGCTGTTTTGTATAGAAACATTTGGTTTGTAGAAACCATATAGTATGCTCTAATTCTTTGATATATCGCCTAAGAATCAGAATCAGAAAAGTCAGAAAAATTGTGGAAACTTACAAAAATCTATTTACAAAAAGAAAAATGTGTGAATGTTCTTCTGCCATAGTGAGTATTTAAAGGTTTATGCTGCAAACTCAAAGAATGTTTTGTTATTGTTCACAATCATTGTGCTGAGACCTTGATGACTGTGATTCAGGAAAACATTGCTGATGACAGTATTGTTTTTTCAGATTGTGGGAAAGCATCAAGGTAAAAATGATAAATGCTGGCTATGAATATTTTACTCTCAATAACAGTTATCATTTCATAAACTCTTGACCTTGATTGACATACCAAATGGAAGAAAATTTGTGGTGCAATACTAATTGGTGCAATAAATGCCTGTGGAGTACTGCCCCATGCTATTTTTGCTTATATCTGAATACTAAAATGTTTTCAGCAATTTTGAAAGATTTTTGTAATTCAATGCTACCTTAGATTGAAATTTCTTTTAAAAATATTTGTATTTATATGTAGACCTGATAAAATTCCATTACTTATAAATATTTTTCATATTTTGTATTTTGAACTCATCTTATTTCTTAATATTATGCTTGGTTTGGGATGGAATCATGTAAACAGAAAAATATCAATACTTATTGTGCAAAGAGACTAAAAAAGAATTTTACCAAGATTACATCTAATTTTTCATGATTTTAAAATTGTTTTCGACTATTTCTAGTATTTTCATTTTTCAGAATAATTTTATGTATTTATATTATGTTTATAGTAAAATTTTTAAGTTTGTGATTTTTGAGATTTTATTATACTGATTATGAGCCAAACTTTTCAAGAGACTTGAAAGCCTATATTTTATGCTCATCAATTGTATAATGTCAAATTTTATAAAATATTATAGTTAAAGTTGTCACAATTTTTAGATTCAGTCCTTACTTCTGGCTAAATATGGAAGAGCCTGCTGGTAAAGGATTTTTACCTGACGGCTGGATTGTCAAAATTTCGAAACATTATCCTGATCGAGTATATTACTTTAATACTTTAACCGGATGTTCAACTTGGGAATGTCCCAAACTGAAATATCCTGGTAATAAGGTAACTAAGAAAATACATTTTTTTTTTTTTAAATCGGTGACTATAAGTTTTGATTTTATATTTTTTAGATTTATTTCCAAATGGTGATTTTTTTTCAAATGTAGAAATTTTTGATTAATAATTTTTATATTTATTTCAATTTAGTTTTTTGTGAATTTCTATTATATATTTGTGTAAGTAAATTGATTATATATGTGTGTGTAGTGAAAATAGTAAAATTAAGTAGCTCATTTAATTTTTCTGTTAATTATTTTTTATTACATTACATATACTTTTTTATTATATTCATATTTTCATTATGAACATAAAATAACAATAGATTAAAATTTGAATATATTACAGTATATTTGTTGCTGTTAAAATTAGTTTTATTTTCCTCATTTTTCAAAGTGATCATTTTCAAATATATTCATTTTGTTAAATTAAGTTGGATAATTGGATTTCTTGACCCTCTCTTCTACTATTTCACTTTTGTATAATATAATGAAGTAACATGAAGAAAATGCTTTGTTTCGTTGCATGAATAAAATGGGTGTTTTTAAGAGAGCGGTCTGAAAAATTTCCGATCAAAATGTGAAGATGGCAGCACTTGTTAATAAAAGCTAAGGATTGTGGTCGAGCATCTTTTTACATCTTTTTACCAAAATTTCAGCCTTTTTGTTGATGCACAGTTGTTTAAAGTAGTCGATTTCAGTGTTTTTGTAAAAATTGCATCAAGCTCTCATTAAATATTTGTTTTTGAAAGACAATACACTTACACAAATCAAAGAGGGGGACTCTGCATCATAATTTAACACCGTGAAATGTTGGGCATCTGAATTTAAACATAACCGTGCTAGCTTGGGAGACGAATGTTGGTGACTTCCAAAAACTGCAACCACTGACGATAACATTGCTGAAGTTCACCAAATAGAACTAGATGACTATTAAATTAAGCTGAGAGAGACAGCAGAGGCTATGAATATGTTCAGAAAACATGTTTGTCACCTATTGAATCAAGATTTAGGCATGAGAAAGATGTCTGCATGTTGGGTACCGCGTTTGCTCTAGTTAGACCAAAGCGTGTTCAAATGAACATTGCTAATGCTTTATTGGTACAGTTTAGGTGTAATAAATCAGTTTTGGTGCTGATTAATTACTGTAGATGAGTTTTGGATGCACCATTAAACATCCAAAATAAAAATAAAGTCAAAACAATGGACTGCAAAGGGGGAATCTGCTCATGAAAAAAAAGCAAAAGCTGTTTTTTCGTCTGGGAAAATGATGGCAACTGTTTTTAGAGATTGTCATGCAGTTTTCTTAATGGATTATCTTCAAACAGGAAAAACCATTACAGGAGCATACTACACTCATACTTGACAAGCTGAAGGTCGAAATGGCAGAAAAATGTCCACATTTGTAAGAAAAATAATTCTGTTTCACCAAGGCAATGCACCATCTCTCATCTCAGTGGTGCCATGATGAAAATCCATCAATTACAGTTTAAACTGTTCAACCATCCTCCTTACTCACCAGATCTAGCCCCAAGTGACTTTTTTTTGGTTCCCTAATCTAAAATTTGAGCTCAGAGGACAGATTTTTGTCAAATGAGGCCATCACTTTCACAAAAAATTGTTTTGCAGAGAAAGATGCTGTGTACTATTTGGGTGGATTAACACATTAACTGCCGATCACTTACCAGTGCGTGATGTGGTTCCATCACCAATGTGCCAATCGTGCACTGGGGAGGAGGATATGGTTCCGTCACCTATGTGCCAATCACGCGTTGGCACAGGAAAATTTTCTTCTGATTGATCACTCTCCAAATTATTTTTCATTGCATATAGGGTATTTCTATTGGTATTGGCATGGAGTGATGGATTAAAAACTAGCTGAAAATCATCTTGGTTTCATAATTAATATTTTATTTTTCATTGAAAATGCAATCTTGTGATTTGAGTTATACCGATGATAGTTTGGAAAGACGTTGCCATTGTAAAATGTATATTTGTTTATATTGCAGATTTATTTAAAAATAATGCATATTGTCACAAATACATAGTTTATATTTTGGTTCACTTTTTGCATGTAACATGCCTGCACGTAATGTGGCATTTTGGAAAAAAAAATTGACATGTAGTGCTGATCCCTCACAAACTTAAGAAATTCTTTAATGAAAGACTTAAATAATACTTGGGTTTCTCATAATTATCTTTTATTTCTATTTTTAAATCATATTTCATTTTTAAGTATATTGGCATCTGGGTACATTCTACTTCCATGTCAAGGCATTAACTATCAATCCAATCTAGTGACTGGCAGTCAATGTGTTAAAGAGATAGGTTGTTCGTTAGGTTGGAAACTTTTTATACCACCCTCGTAAGTTGAAATAGTTAAGTTTAGTTTTTTAATTCGTATTTTGGCTATCAAAGAGGATCTTTGAAGGGGAATAAGACCATAGGAATAAGCATAGGCTTCTTAGCTCATGAACTTTTGTCTGTCTGTTAAAAACTCATTAATTACTAAGAATCACAAATAAATGTGGAGACAGGATTATATAACTTGGTATTATATTTTCTGTTCTATGGATTATAATTTTTGTTGGGTTGCAAGGCTTATATTAAATTTGAGAAATTTTATATCTTAATTGAGTTATTGAAGTCTTTTTATACTTGTAGGATGTAAATTGTTTATGCTATAGAATATATTCTAAATATTTATCATTGTCTTCTCTAAATATATTTTAATTGCTTAAAGTTTTATTTATTTATTTTCTTCTAAATATAGGACTACTTTGGCATTTGTAAATTACAAAACATTCATTTGCTCATTTTTATTTTTTAGAAACCAAAGCATACAAGTATATTAAGCAAAGAAGTTACAAATGATATTACAAAAATGTATGAACCTGAGAGTCCAGAATTTTTACATAAGAAAATTTCTTCCTCTGTACATTTTGATAATAGTAAAATTATTGAGTTTATCTCTGATGCAAAGAAAGACAGTGTGAAAAGATCAGAGGAATGTGATGAAATTTCTCCTGGTCCTTCAGAGGAGGTTTCAAAATTCATTACACCTGCAATTGCAGTAGTAACACCTGTGATTTCTGAAAATTCAGTTCCAGTTCAGCAAAAAGTTACCTGTGTTAAAAATAAAACATCTTCTCAACAACAAAGAAATACACCAGTTACTTCTGTAACAAAGTCTCAAAAATCTTCTGCCATTTCTAAACTGGGAAAGACAGGTGCTACTAAATTGATTAAGATTACATCTATACAAAAGCTGCAAAGATCTTCTAACTGTGATAAATTTGAAAAGACTGCATCTAGTGTTAAATTGCCAAAAGTCTCTGAAAAAACTTCTAGTTCAAAATCTTTGCTTAATAATAATTCACAAAATACAGCATCTGTTGATAAATTGCAAAGTACTTCTGAGAAAACTAAGAACCCTTTGAAAAATAATAAGATAAAATTTTCATTTCTTCAGAAAAGTGCTAAATTATCTTCATCTAAAGCTGTGTTGTGTATTTCAAAAGATAGGATATGTAAGAAAAAGAGACTGCCTGTGGAATTGTCTAGTTGCTCCAAAAACAATGCATTACAAAGTAAATATGCAAGATGTGCTCGTCCCTCTGATGTGGAAAAACTTGAAAAGTGCAACAAGAAAATCAAAATCTCTGATTTTGACAAAAAACAAGGTATTATATTTTATTTATGTGAAATTATCTTTTATGATTGTATAAAGATAACATGTGCTTTATCAATCTCTATGCTTTGATTTGGCAGTATGAAGGATCTATTTTATAGATTTTTTTTAAAAATAAAAGCACTTGTTTTTCTTTGTATATATTAGAACTCAGTGTTCATTAAAAGAAAATTTTGCAAATTACCTGGATCTTACTATAGCCCCTATGTATGTATGCACTTCTGTGTGAAGCGTTTAATAATGAATTTCTGAATCTGTTTTCATCTATGATTAATGATATTTCATCAAACCTAAACCTTTTCCTCAGTTTCAATTTCGATAGAAGAAAAATGTACAATAAAAAAAGGACAACTTAATAACTCTTAATTCTCATATCTCAACAAAATTGATGCTAATGACTCAAAGGAAACCAGTTTATGATGTTTGGATAGATAAGTCAACTTATCATAATTAATAAACATAGTTAAAATTATTTTTGTGATGGTCTTTTTTGCATAACTGCTTGTAAACTTAGTTTAAATTTCAAATTTTACAATTTTATGTCTGAAAGTTTCTGATTTATAATAGTTAAATGTTTTAGTAATGCTAATGTGCTTTTTATTTTATTCAGAATAAACAAACTTTTTGCAACTATTAATAGAGATTTTTTTTGTAATTCTAAAAGAATTTAGAATTATTTATGTCATAAAATCTCTAAATGCCAACTTTTCATACTATTATTTCCAATAGCATAAGAAATATTTAAAGTTGGAAATCATAAGTTACATTATTTAAAAGTATTCATATTACATTTTATTACGTATGATAAATAATAATTTTTGAAAGCTTTATTTTTATCCAATCTAATATGCAGTGGTGTGTATACTATATAAATAGAGGCTCCAGCTTTTGAAATTGGATTCATATTTATTTTCATTCAATTCTCTTAACTTTTAATATAATTTTTTTCTTTAAATTAAACATCTTATTTTAAATGTAATTGTATTCTTAAATCAGGCTTTATTTTAAACTGGAGGTAGGTGCAAAAAATTTAAAAAGAGCATAATTTTGTAAAACAGAAAAAATAGTTGTAAGAAATTGTTTAACTAAAGTCCCTCCCCCCCACTTGTATTGAACTTCAAGAAAAAATGTCTTGGTCATTTTATCCACCCATCAAATGTTAGGTTACTCAAAGTCTTGTTTATACTATGCAAACTTTGCATTCAGATGGTATTCAAATTGAATTTCATGTTAAATCTGCTTTTAATAAACATTTTTTTTTCTTTCTATATAAATATATGTTTCTGATTTTAAATGTTCAAAGGTTGTGATATTTTTTGCTGTTTTTTTATTTAAATAAATATATTTTATAAAAACTGCATTTTTTTATGTATACATATTGTATAATATAAATAAATTAGAAGTTTTTTTATTTGCTTATTTAAGAAAAACTAATTTAATACATAGTTCTGATGTATGAAGATGCAACCATGATATAATTTTATTACTGGTAATAATTTCATTTATCCTTATTTTATAATAGTTAATCACTTAATTTTTTATCTCAATTTTTTTTATAAAGGGAATATAAATTGAAAAATGTCATTGGATATTGTTCATTTACTCTGTTAATCAATTAATGCAGTTTGTTACGATTCATTATTTTTCCTTACAAAAATCTGAAATAAAATATATTTATCAAAATATTAAATTTTTTTTTTTTTTTTTACTATTTAAATTTATCTGGTAAATGTTGATGTATCAGTTGTATATTACTTTATAACCGTTACATTTCTCCCCCTCCTCTTAGACAAAGAACCTTCACCTAGTTCTGTTGCTGTGGAATCTGAATGTGAATTTAGTGATATGGATTATGAGATGCCATCTGAGATAGGAGATACAGTTACATCTTCTACATCCACTGAAATTAATGTAGGCGCATCAACATCTAGAAATAGTGATACAGATTCTTTGGATGATATTGAAATGCTTGATGTTAGTTCAATTATATTTTTATTTATATTTAAATTTATAGTCTGAAATTTGTACTGTAAATCAATATGTATTTTAACCAATATTTATTGCAAACTTATGTAATGTTTAGGCAAAAGAAATAAAGTGCGATTATTATTAATAAAGAAATGAAAGCTACATTAATTTTCATATGGTTTAAATGATTGGAGAGTCATGATTATGTTTAAAGTTTGGACTGAAAAAAAAAAAAAAAAAAAAAACCCAAAGTTTTTGAAAAAATTTTGTGGTTTAAATTTTTAAAAATTTCTAATATGTTAAAAACTTGTTTTTAGATATTCTTGATGTTCAGTTGTATGCTCTTTTATATGATACAAATAGTTTTTCTTATGAAAATATTATATTGAGAGTTTTGTGTGCCCTTGGTGAGATTTTGTTACTTTTCAAGAAAAATATCATCAAAACAGGTGATAGTTTATAATAACTAGTTGCAGCTAACAACATTTTTTTTGAACAAAATAATTAGTGAAATTGATTTGTAAAAAGTGAGGTTTAGTATAGAAATTGTGAGAGGTTGAAACTCATCTTTATCGCTTGCTTGACAGAGTATGATGCAAATTTACAAGTTTTATCATTAATAATATCTTACAGAACTAAAGTTAATAGTTGCTGTTATTCAAACTAATGATAGTTCTAAAAAATTATTACTTTCTATTGAACATATTATTTTCCTTATCTTAGGTGTCTTCTGGAATGACCAAAGAACTCAATGTACCTTCGTGGTTTAACATTAATCCTGTGAGTAATTTTTTTCCTCTGTTTAAATTTATAATTTTTTTTACTATCATTGTTAATAATTATATATTTTGTTTACATTAAACTTTTTATATATATATATTATTATTTTTTAGTTGAACAGTTATTATATTGTTCTTGATACCAATGCTTTGATTAGTGATCTGAAATATATTGATGAACTGAAGGATACTCCTGTGGATGGTAATATATTTTATTGCTCCCTCCAATCTTTGATTAGCTCAGATAAAAATAAAAGTTATTAAATGAAATTCATTATTGTATGTATAAACTTTTTTAGGCTGTGGTCCTCCACATTTTCTTATTCCTTGGATGGCACTTCAAGAACTGGATAAAATGAAGAAAGTTGGAAAGGTAACAATGTTTTTTTCTTAAAATTAAATTTATTCCTCTTTTATTCAATTATTCTTAACACCGAGCCTTTTCTTTCACTTCAATGATATTAAGTACATCTTTAGAATCGTGTGTTTATGTTTAATAGAAATATCCTGAGCCCTATTTTAAAACTATGGAACCGGGAACCCCCTTTTCTCCTCAGCATTCAGCCTTCACTCTTTCTCTGCTGATATTTGTTGTACACATTACTTTTGCTATGAATTGGACCATATAAATAGATAAGATGCTTCAATATAAATGAATTAAAATTGAGATAATCACTCAAAGTAGTGAATTCCTTTGTGAGTAAGCCAATACCAACAATATCACCAAGATTATATATAAACACACACACTTATTAGATTTGTCAATTGTATTTGATATTTTTCTAAATGAGTAATGATTTTATTTGAATAGCTTATTATAATTATAATTAGAATTATTCTGTTATTTGAATTCTATAGCTTGTTAGAAACAATACTATTATAATCTTGTAAAGTTTTATTTTAGCCTTTATTCTATAATATTTTTTATACTTTATTTTTAAATTTTTATTATTTTTGCTTACGTTTAATAATTTTTTACTCCTTTTTTGGGGAAAATAATTGATTTTCCCCTCTTATTTTCATATATTTCTTGTAATTTTATTTCTTTGTTTTATGTTTACTTTTTTTTTTAATTATATGTGTGTGTAAACAAAATTATATAAAAATACAATTTATAACCATTAAAACTTTATTTAAGAATTTATATAGAACTAAAAAACTAGAATGCTATGGAATTGAGGGGGGGGGGGCCTTATACATTAACAAATTAACCAAAAATAAAATTAAAAATATTATCCTAAGTTAAAAGTAAAAAAAAGTAAACCAAAATATTGTGATGAAAATAAGCCAAAAGTTTACTTAAATACTATTGTACATAATAATTCAGTACAAATATAAACAATAAAAGAAAAATTGCAACCTATTTAAAAATCAAATTATCTGGAATCTCATAGCAAAAATCTAGAGAAAAGAACGTTTAAAAAAAAAAATGGAGGTAATGTAATTTAATATTCTCCCAAACTTTGGAGTGGAAAATGTGTTTGGACTAGTTTTATGAATCCAACCGTTATGTGTTCTATAATTACATTATCATTACAAAAGTATAGACTCAGATGATAAAAAGGAATTGAAAATAAAAAGGAATTCAACTGTCAAAATATGAAAAAGGAAACCATTGCATTACAATCAAAGTTAAGAAAAAAATTACACATAAAAGTAACCTATATCCATTAATACACGTTTATAAAAAATATTTAAATCTTAAAAAGTTAGCTTTTATATATAATATATTTGTTGTTATGAACACAATCCAATATGACATAACAGAAAATCTAAAAACTGCCAAAACAATTGTTTTATTGACTGACAGTAAATACATATTTACTGAAAAATAAGTTAAAAATTCCTGCTAAGTTATTTAATAATTTTTGAAATTTTTTAACCTAAAAAATATAATAATCTAAGAATTTTAAAGTTTGAAATCAAAGAAAAATATTTTAAATTTTTTTTTTAAAAAAACATTGTACTCAAATACTATCCTTAAAAATAAACAAAATAAATTTTAGAAATATGAGCCCAATTATATAAAAATGTATAAATACTTATACCCAAAGATACACATATTACTAATGCATGAGGGTTGCTCAATAAGTCCTCAGAAATTCCAAGAAACTGCTTGTAGCATCAGAAATTGTTTTTAGCAGGCATTGATAGACAGCAGGTATAGACACTAACTAGTGCTCCAGGCCCAAAGGCTTTATATATACATAATTTATTGTGAATTTATGTTATTAAAAATTCTAGTAGATATTCATGATTCAAACAATATCTGAAAAAGATCTTTTAATTTAAAGCTATGTTTCTAAAATTGATATACAAGGTACAGATATTTAGTAATGAGGCACTGCTGCAGAAGTACATCTGTGCCAAATGCCAGCGACTGACAGCTGTTAAGCGTTAAGTCTTCTCTTTTGAATGCAGTGCCTCTTGCTTCTGTAAACAAATGTGTACAGCTGTAGCCTCTGCTCACATTAGAGTTTTTTTTTTTTTTTTTTTTTTTTTGTTTTGCTGGAAAAATGAAAAGTGTAGCAATAGAACAATAAATTGTGAAATTTCACATGAAACTTAGAAAACTGCTACTGAAACATTTAATTTATTGAAAGAAATCTATGGTAATGAATGTTTATCACATGTGTTTTTGAGTGGTTTAAGCATTTTCAATTTGGCCTGAAGCCATTGGTAGATGATTCACATCTGGGTCACACTTCCATGTCAAAAACGGGTGACAACATTGAAAAAATTGGTGATTTGGTTCAATTTGATAGTCAGTTAAGTATTCATGCAATTGCTGAGACTAAGAATTGACAAATAATGGATGCAGCAAATTTTGCATAACAATTTTAACATGCAAAAAGTGTGTGTCAAAATAGTACCTAACATTCGCATGTTTGAACAAGAAGCTTCCAAAAATGTTTGTACTGACACTTTGAATGCCATTGAAAGTGACCCAAACTTATTGGAAATGATAAAAAAAAAAAAAGGAAAGAAATCAAAATTCAAAGTAATGAGGATTTTTTTTCCAGTATTCATGGCTTGTGTACCTTCACTTGGTTCCTGAACGTCAAACTATTAATCAATATTTCTACCATCACATTTTTGCTGAACTCTGTGAAAGAATAAGGGGAAAAAAATGACTCAAATTGTGGAAGGACAAGTCATTCATATATAAATATATCATATATCATAAATGTCACAACAGTTTTTACAGAAATATAGTTTATTATAATTTTAAATATAAAGGATACAAGTTAATATTAGATTTAAAATGATTATTCTTACCAAAATATAATTGGATCATCAATATAACAAAACAAGGAGAATGATGATGAATTATTGTTTCTCTTCATAAAATCTGTATGTATAAATTAGTTGGACAGTTATTACTTGGTCCTCATTGTGGCATACCTTTATATTGTTGATAAATTTCTTTATTGAAGTAAAAGCAAATTCCTTTTGAAACCAGCTGAATTAGGCTTTTGAATTCTGATATATTTAAAAAATTTTACATTAATGATAGTTGTTTTTAAATCCTTTTGTAACAGTAAATTTTAATCATTTTTTTTTAAAAAATAAGTATTAAGAAGACATGCTAATATTTTTTTTATTTGTAAAATGAAATCATGCTTTTTTTAATGTCTGAAGCTGATAAACAGTTATTTATTTCTTTGTGACAATATTTTTGATTTTGAAAAAGTATTTTTTTAAATGTTCACTTAGCAGCTTGCTATAATTAAAATCTATTTATAATAGTATAATTACAAAATACTTTATTGATATAAACTACAGCAAAGTTCTTTTATTATCTAATTAATAATTTTAAATCTTTAAATATAGTTTTACATTCCCTCATAGTTTAAAAATTTCTTCACGAATTTAATTTTTTGAATTCTATGAATACTGTTGTTGATATGCTGTATTTAATAGTCATTTGTATTATAAATTGCTCTAAGATGTTTTTAATCTGATTCCTAAAGTATACTGTGAAAAATTATTAATTTTTTTTTTCATCTAGTTCCTTTACTACATTTAAAAGAAATATACATTTCACATCTTATTCAATTTGTCAGTAACATGTTCTTGATTATTTAGGAATTCTTTATAATATTTGCATTTAATTCATAATATTACGGAATTTCTTTGAATTGGTAATAAAATATCAATCTACTTAGTTTTTTTATTGAATTATATCTATGTAAAATTTGGTTTTTTGAAAGCTATTAATATTGAAAGGGAAACATATTTTTACAAGGTTACTAAATTAATCATTTTCTAAATAAATTTATCTAACTAAATCAAAATTATGTATGAAGTATTTTACTATACCTCCCCTTCTTCTCAGGATATCATAATTAGAAAATATGAACCATATCCTTTATAGACATGTCTGATAATGTATTATGCACAAATATGTCTTTTAATTCTGCTTAGTTTTATATAGTGTGATTAAGAAAATTAAAGATTATGACATGTTTGTTAAATGCATTTATATTAAAATATTGTTTTAGTGTTTCACAAACTGTGATATGTGTACTCCCTCAGATACATAGCGGTCCTTCAAAGGATATGTTCTGCAGCTTAAGAAAGAATAATTCATGTAGAGGCATTATATACTTATTATTTACAAATATGTTATCTTGAGGTTACAATCATTCTTCGTTATCAAAGGGTGCAACCACAAACAAAAAGAGTTTTAAAACTTCTGCTAAGTATGATTAATTTAAAAGATGGCTTAAAAATAAATAACATGATAACAATCAAAAGGAAACATACTTCAATTCGAAACGCTGCAGTGCTTTCCTGGTGACCCATACATTACAAGTACAAATCTGATTTCTTTTCTTTTTGTTTATAAACTACATCACATCCTTATCTTTTTTCTTATTACAGAACGTATCTCCAGATGTAAGTAAAGGTGCTCGAGAAGCTATACGGTATTTGTTTAGTATTTTGAAAGCTGACCACCCACGATTCCACAAGCAGAATCCATTAGAAGTAAGTTTCCTAGTTTCTGAATATTTTCTCATTGTTCTATATTTAGAAGATTGATTTGATTATTATAAATTAAATGCATTTGAGGACATGTAGGTCTGGTTAAATTTAATGTTTATCAACAATGATTTATTTACCTATAAAAGTGAAATTTGTGTTTGATGTGCATTGCCTCTAGGAAAAAAAAAAGAAGTGATAAGTAGAATATTGTGTAACATTGTACATTTTTTCACTATAATTTATAACATTCTTTTCTCTTTTAATTTTATTTATTTTTTTCTATTTTGTCCATTAATTATAACTATTTATGCTTACTTTGAGAAGATTATTATTGTAGAACTTTTCTTTTCCGATATTGGCATTTTTATTTTATTTGTATGGATGATTAGAGGGGATGACTGAGGAATTTTTAATGTAGTTTGAATTTTCTAATTTTTGTTTATTTAGTTAGTGTATAATCGAATTTATTACGTATGGAAATGTGTTTCATAATATTTTTTGTATGGTATAGTTATGTTTTTTGAAAATTTGTAAATGAGAATGTATACAATTTAATATTAAGTATTAATTCGATTCTGCTGTTACAAAATAATATAAAAACATTTAAGAAACCTAAATATTGATTTTGAAAAAATATTTGGGTAGATTAAAAATAAAATTTTTCAAAAATATATTAAATGAAAAATGTAATGCGTTTTTCTAGGATTAATCTTTCATGATACTGCTACCATTAATTTTAAAATCAAATTGTTTATTTATATCAGTAATCTGAACTTATTAATTTCTTTCAATAAATGTAGTATAAATACTTCCTAAAGTATAAATCTTAAACCACTTGTACATTTATAAACCACTTCTTGCATTACAAAGTATGGTGCTTGTGTAGAATCTTCAAATTCTTGGAATGGTTTTTTCATTATTATGTTATTTTATTACTTAATTGCTTATTTGTACTTGTACACTACAAGAATATGACTTTATGGAGATTGTTTAAAAGAATCAAGTACACCATGCATCTCTATTAGTGTGTGGTATTACCACCCTCCTTCCCCTCAGCATACCAAAAAATCAGTACTTATAATCATATAACTTATTGTTTTTAATATTCTATAATCAAAAATATAATAAAGTAAAAATAATTTTTTGTTTTTAAATACTTTCTTGATTGTCTCTTGAAGGAAATTTCTTGGTAATTATTAATTTTATTATGTAGGGCAATTATATAAATATTAATTTTATTTCATTCATATGATTTTGTATGCATCAACTTTCTACAGTTTTTCTTTGTTTTATGTTAAAATTAATTTTTATTTAAATGCTTTTTAATTATATTCAGAAATAACTGAGCTTTGGCATGATTTTTACAGATAAGTGATAGTCAATGGGGATATACAAAAAATAATGATGATCTAATTTTAGAATACTGCCTCAAGCTGCAAGAATTAAGTAATTATGTTTTTTTAATCTGAAGTATAAAAAAATGTTTACTCTTTTCATACTTTGTTGCAAATTGAAGATATATACTTTTAACCTTCTTAAATTTATTATAAACCATTGATTATTTGTTAATTTTTTTTTTGATTATGACATATTTGCTCATATATTTTGAACTATACTGATTATTCTTCATTTATGATTATTTGTTTTGAATATGTATCTATAGGTTTATCTTTATTTTTTTCTTTTTGTTTTAGTTCCACGCGAAAAATTAATTCTACTTACTAATGATAGAAACCTCTCCAATAAAGCAATGGCATGTGATGTAATAGTTCATGATCAATATTCATTGTCACTGACTCTGAAACCTGATTTAATTACTAAGGGTATGTGGTAAAGTAGAGATATTTAATCTGTTGTAAATCATTTACCTTTTATTTATCTGTGTAATTTACTCCAGGGTTGTTTCATTGGCTTGAATTGTTTAAGAGTTAGCAAACAGTTTGTATTCATTTATTCAACTTATTAAATAATAATCAATTAAAGGGACCATTCAGTTTTTAACTGTGTATTCAAAATTAAAATCAAAATATTGTAAAAGGATTTAAAAATTAATATTAAAAGTTATCTGATTGTATTATACTGGGAAAGACCTTATTCCAATTATAACAGGCTTTCATTTTCAATTCTTTTTACAGTTTTTTTTATATATATATATAAATTGATAAACTTTTCTTTCCTCCTTTTCATTTTTTTAACGAAACATTGCTGATGAAAGTAAATCAATTTAATAGTAAAAATCATGGTGGTTGGGGTAAATGTATTTTTAAAAAATATAAAACCTTTTCATTTTGAAAGCACCTGGCACATAAAAATATTTATATTGAATTAAGAATTTTAAACATTAGAGACATTTTATTGATTTTATTTAAAGAAGATTTTTAATCATAAAATGTTACAACATTATTAAAATCACTTAAAAGGATTTTTTTTTCTAAATTTATTTACAGATCAAACAGAAGTAGCTAAAACTCCCAAAGCACTTAAATCCGTAAGTTATTTTTAGTTGGAATTGTATCTTGTTTTGACTCATTATGTAAGACAAATGATTATATATATATATATATATATATATATGGATGGATGGATGGATGGATGGATGGACGGACGGACGGACGGATGGATCGATCGATCGATCTCTGTTTCATTTATTAAAATTAAGTTATTTAGTTATGTATTTTTTTAAATGTATGACTGAAATTTAACACATAGCATAAAATGCTTTGTTTTATTTCTTGATAATCAAAAATAAAATTAGTTTCCAGTAATACCTAGAATTGAGGTGCTTGAAATTGTTAAAATAATTGTTTATAAGGCTAAATGTTTTACAGTTTTTTTAAGTGGAGTATTTTCATATTTTTCAATTGTAAGAATTAAAGTATTTCTGGGTTTTCTATTTGCTTTTGAATCTTTTAAATAATAAAAAAAATCTTTTGTTTTTACTCACATTAGATTGTTCTTACTGTTCAAATTACTGGTAGTTTAACCCAAAGCTGAGGGACATTGTACTTACTTCACCTTTAAGTATTTTGTTTTCTAAATATGAAATACAATGTTCCTCCATTTGAATTTTTTCATCATGGTGGAGTTTTAGATGTTTGGAATATATAGAGGATAGGACATTTTTTTTTTTTTTTTTGGCAATTTTGATCTACAATACAGTTTATTTGGGAGAAATTAACTTTCCTCAACCAATAAAATATAATTTTGCATAAATATATGATGCAAAAATTAAATCAATTTTTATAGCTCAAAATTATAGTGCTCATGCTGCTAATATTAAATTATATATGACCATGAATAATTTTTAAATACTTGTTTTGTCAAATAATTGTATTATACAAGTTAAGCTTGAGGGTCTTTAAGTAACATTCCATTTTGATTTTTTGTGTTGTTGAAAAATTGATTTTTCATTTCCATTCTTACAAAAACTAGAAATGCATTTGCTACTCTGTTTATTAAGGTTGGTCTTATTTTTAAAAGTTAGTGTTGGTGTTAAAACAGCAGTGAATTATTTAATAAGCAAATGAATCAGAAAAAAGTTGTATTTTTTAAGACTTGTTGGGAATATTTCAGATACTTGTAGATTAAATATCATATTTTAAAGATCATGGGTTTTTTAAAGGGGCAGTAAGTTTGGAAACAAATTTTAAAGAATGATTTTGAAAGAACTTCTGAGAAATTTGCATTAATTTTATGCAGATTTTTTTTATTTATGTTACATGTACTCTTAAATTTTTTTGAAAGCTTGAAATGAATTAATTATCTGGATTCCATAAGTATAATAGAAAAAGTTATTAATTTTGATCATATAATGAATTCCTGATAACGTTAAATTTGTTTTCTGAGTTTTGCAAAAAAAAAAAAAAAATTTTTTTTCCAGGAATATACCAAAAGTTTAAGTCATCATAGATCTTTACGGAATAAGTGTGAAAAGGATTACAAGAATTGTGAAATGGTAAATATTTTGTATACTTTTTTAGTGTTTTTAAAGGGAAAATAATATTTGGTTATGAGATGTATTTATATGTATAATGTTTGCTCTTACTATAATATTTTTAATTTCATTGTCAGCTCTGGGGTGTTTACATTCTTAAGTTAAGTACAAGATTTACGATCCTGAGGGTACCTAAGTGATCTTTTTATTCTCTCATGAAATTTAATTATCCTTGATAAATATTAGGGCATGCTCTCAGGATATCTTAACAATTTATTATCAACTTTCTTTCACTTTGTATGGATTTTGATATTTGTCACAATTGCTATCTCTGGACTTTGGAGGAAACTCTTAAGTTTTCACTCAGTTATCCCCCCCCCCTTTTTTTTTCGCATTTCTGCATATTTCTCCTGGTTTTTTGTTACTCAAGTTTCTCCTGATTTTTCTTTAACATGGTTTAAAATTTGTTTATATTCCAAAAATACTGTTCTCTGAAATCAAATTTTGAGTAACAATCTTCCAGCATGATTCGGACAATGGAATACATGCATAAAAAATGCCACAATGTTGTAAACCAATGAGCATTAATTATTATTGACTGTTCTCTGAATCTGAAATCAATTTTTGAGTAACAGTCTTCCAGCATGACTCGGACAACGGAATACATGGATAAAAAATGCCACAATGTTGTAAACCAATGAGCATTAAGCATTATTGGAAATCTGCACTACTCTTATGCTGAGACTTGCTGTGCCTGACATTTTTGTTAATGGTGTATGCTATGAATTAGCTCTGTTCCTGCAATGTTGCACACACTACTAAGAATCTCTAAGATTTAAGTTATATAAATTTTGGAAGTTATTTTTAATTGTCAAAAATATTGAAATATGCACATTTTTCAAAAATCATTGACAGAGGTATTCCCTTATATTATTTCATCAAAAAAGGGCAAATTATTTGCAATTAGTGCTGCTTGTTTATTCATCTTTTTTGTCTGACACAGTGGGAGAGCTGATATTAAACATGTGAGAATGTATAAGCACACACACGGTTAATGGATAATAGATTTAAAAAAAAAAGAGAAATTCGAACTTTTCTATGGATTCTAAAGATTTGCAAGATTATACATGTTGAATGCATATTTGCAGCTTTTTTTATTATTTTTATTGGAGTATGATTTTTCACTAAGTTCTTCAAACCAGGTTGCAGCATTATTTCAGAAAATGCTCCTGGTTAGTAAAATCACCAAGAAATACTGTTTTGCAATTACACAAACTGCTGCAATCATGAAAGTAAAAAGCATTGATGGTCTGTCTAGAGTTATTGACTGCATCAAAACAAATCCATTTTGCACATCTATATATGGAAATGATATTTAATGATGCAAAACTGTATTTGATTGTTGTATCATTTCTGAATTCCAATTTTTCGGTACTTGAATGCAGTTTGATATTTGTACCCATCTGGAAGGAGATTCTATTGGCTTTTAATACAGTATGGCTAATCATGAAAACTTTAGATGAAATTTAAATTCCTATGGATAATCATTTAGCACTTATGTGCCTGTTATGGTAAGGGAGAATAACAGCAATGCAAGTATACTGAAAAAAGAAAATCCAAATTTGCATATTGTGGGATGCGTTTGTCATCTTGCAGATTTAGCTGTTGAAGAGTGGAGGTCTTTGTTACCAATAGTGGCCATGGCTTCGGACTCATAACCAGCAGTTTTTGTCGAGTCATGGTTTTGAACCTTGATGCCATAAGGCTTGAAGTCCTTCCATAGGCATGTTGTGGAAATTAGGAGAGAGAGCTGCCAGCTCAGGTGTTATCCTCGTTATTTGACCAAGGTACAAAATTATGAAGTCTGTCACCAATAGCCCTCATATTGCGTCTAATGCTACATTAATAATACCAATCAATCTTTGTTACTAGTAATGACTGACAAGTACCATGTTGATATTTATTATTACCTTGAAAAGATCACTAAAGGGAGGGGGTGGGAGACTAAGAGAATTTCAGAATTTGCATGATTCTCTTCAAACACATTGTTTATGTTAATTGTCATTAGAAAAATGCTTATCAATAATCTTTAACCAATGGAACCCATTTTTTAAAGATAAAGTAAATGCTCAAAATGTTAAAATGAGACTATTAAAATTTATGAAAGTATATAAACATGGATCTACTATCTTTACTGGAAATAATTATGGGAATAATAGAGCAGTGAAAGAGCAGTTCCACTGATAGTTCACAAAAGTCTGTGAAATGTAAACTGATACAATTTTTCTAAAATAAACTGCTTTAATTAGTGAAAAACTTAACATGTGAGAAACGAGTGTTTACTTAGTTACTATTTAATCTATGTTTTTTGTTCTCATTGTAAGAAGTAATTATTGCTTTCTTTTAAAATCCTGTTTTAAAAACTTCTTTGTCTCATATTTATGAACAGTTTCTTTGACTTTTTATGCTATTTATTTACAAAACTCTGCATAGCTCTCCCCCTCAATTTGTGTTCTCAGTTTTATCATCTTTGATATTCCAAATATTATTTCTGTTATCTAAGATTTCATTAATTCATGTCGTACAAAAAATAATTAATGATATGTTTAAAGATATTTCATCACCATAAATTTGTTAATCCAGCATTTGTTTTGTCTTCAAATTTTGTGTTTTAAGTTAATTATAACAAAACAATGTCTAAAAACCATAGGAAGAGTTAGTTATAAGAGCTGCAACTAGCAGAACAGAAGAAAAACTTACAATAGAAAATAAGCAATTTTTTTACTTACATGTTCAAAAATTATTTCTGTCGTAATTCCCAATTAATAAGAAAGTCATTTTATAAGCTGAAGTGTCTTTCTACTCTTCCAAATGCATCCTTTTTTTGTTGTAAAGTTTTTTTTATATAGATTCTTGTTTTAGTAAGCTTATGCTTAAAGGATAACAATATTGATTCTACAACTGATAAATTGTAGACACAGTTTTGCTCTTCGAAATTAGAAAACCTAGAAGAAATTTTGAAATTTTAAAGGATGGAGGATGGATACTTAATGGAATTAAATTGGAAATGTGAAAAGTTTTGATGGAACCTTTTCAAATATAATGAATCTAAAAATTTTCGGCAATTTTGATAATTCCTCATAGCAATATGGAGTGTATGAGAAAATTTAGTTACTGCCATTAAAACAAGAACTAAATTTAAGTCTAATTTCTGTCACAATATGTTGGAAAAAACTGTAGAAAAAAACAAGTCTTTGTTTGAATTGCTGTGGACAAAGTTTTGATCAGTTTTTCTTAAGTAAAGCAAAATATGCTATTACTATTTGTAACTGAACAAAAAAAACAGCCTGAAATTATAATTTTATTGAAGACTACTGTACGATTATTTATAATTTTTTTTTTTATTTATCTATATTGTGTGTTATAAATTATAATGTGTTTAAACATTATAATTTATATATGTGTTTAAAATGTGAACAAGGTTCAGCTTAAATTTCTTGATAGCTTAAAAACTTTTATATTCCCCCCCTTCACTTTTACCACTTAAAAATAAGGATTTTTTTGTTGTTGTGAAAAGTCTCCTGATTTTTAGATTTTGATAGGTTGGCAAGTCTACAATGTATACTTGATTACTATTTAATATGTTTTTTGTTCTTGTTATGGTAGAAAGCAATTATTGGTTCTTTTAAATTACTGTTTCAAAAGCTTCTTTGACTTTATTTTATGCTACTAACTATACTTGACTTCATTTACTAATGTTGTTAATTTGCTGAATGGCATATTTGGATTTATGGAAATGAGTAAGTAGGGAAATAATCCCAGGAATACCTCTCACATTCAAACTTAGAACATTTAATTTTATATCCTCAGTTACTTATAAAAATTTGAACAGGATATCTTATCTGCAAAATGCAATTACTGCATCAAGTGTAATTTCCATGGATACCTAAAAGTGTAGTAGAATAATTGCAAAAGTGGACATCCTTTTATCAGCAATTGACATGGTTTGTGAGTTAAAAGAAGAGGGTGCCAGCTCAGGTGTGATCCTTGTCATTTGACCGAGGTTTAAAACCACGAAGTCCGTCGCCAATAGCCCTTGTGTTGCTTCCAGTGCGATGTTAATAAAACTAAATTAAACCTTTTATCAGCAAATATATCTCAAATCTTATACCAGGAGGTCTTGATACTGTAAAAATTTAAGGAAAAAAATGACTATTATATAAAACATTTTGGAGAATGATATGATTGTGAATTATCTATATACAATTCCACTTGTTGAAGTACATATTTGTTGCATTTAGGAATTTTTTAAATAAAAAATGCTATCTAGATACCAAGGATACAGTTTTTTAACGAGCACTTATGGTAACATGGGGCAAGATTTCGAAACATTTGGTTCCCTAATTTCAAGATCTCAAGTATTTGTTTGAATAAATGGTTTGAACAGGAGCACTGTTTGCAACATTCAATTATTTCAACTGAGTAACTATCTGAGTAATGAACATGCTATACTATTATAAATACGGCTATATAGTAATCAACATTAGGCCAACCAGTGTAATTTAGGAATTGTAAAATTGCTGAATATTAAAACTAGTGCATCCTATAAAATACTGTCATAATTAAAGAAGGCATGTAAATTATATTTTAGTAAAAATATTTAATGCAATTATTCATACAAAAAGGAATCTTAATTCTACTTCAAAGAATGGATAAATAATGTCTAAAAACTACATGAAGAATATATTGTCAGAAGCAGAGATTTGTCATGGTTTTGTATGATGTATGTGCCAGGGCTATGTTTAATAGAGTAGTAATTTTCTTTGCCAATGGAAGAAAAGCAAAAACTTGCTTATACTCTGGTTGCATTATAAAAAAAAAAATATTATGTTAGATTTAGTCAGCAACAAAAACTAATGTGGCATTCAATATTTTTTAATTGATTTAAAAAATATAATTGTTTTTTAAACTCTTTAAAAAGTGCATCTTTCTATGCATCAGTAAAGTATCCTAACAAATTTGGAGTAGTACAACTTATGATGTGAATTTGTATAAAGGATAGACAAATGAGACATTCATATTCTTATATTAGAAGCAGGAAATCACCATAACTAGATATGGAACATTATTACATATTTAGCAACTACTAGGAATTAGAAATTGACTTTTTTTCAATTTTTATATTTTGTTTACATGATTTTATATCCCTAATTAATTTATGATTAATTGAGGTCATTGTATAATCATAAGTCATTGTAGTAATTTTATAATCACAAGCTCACATCTGGTGTTGTTTCTGTAGTCATGGGCTTAAGTCCTGATGTCTCTAAAGATCTGCAGTGTAGCAGGACTGATGCATGTTAAATATGTTGAGGCTTTAAGTCTATAGATGGCATGGAAATTTGGCGAGGGTGTCACAATTTCAGGCATTATCGTTATCGCTTGACCAAGGTTCAGAATCATGGAGTCTGTTGTCAATAATCCTTGTGTAGTGCAAGATTAGTAAACAATTGATCAATAATCATTATTTTAACATTTATACATTATAGAATTTGATTTAATTTGTACACTTGTCAATGTAATTATATTCATTTTTTTAATATATGAAATTTTCATTATGTCTTTCATAATAAAACCCTCTTTGACTCCAGTATATTTTTTTAAGTATTTGAATTGAAAAAAAATATCTCAACTTGATTTTTTTCACTATGTGTCCTATGCTTGCTCAGTGCCATAAAATTCCAATCAATCAATCCTCTCAACAAAGCAAAAAACTATCATTTTTTACTCTTTACTTTTATTTCCAAGCTATGATCTTATAATATTTTGTTTTTTCAACCTGTGCTGGATTTTAATTTGAGGTGAAATTCATGAAATATGATTAAAAGATTGAAATGTTTTAGTGAATCAAATTAACCTTTTGCCTAAATTTGTTTTCAGGAAATTGATACTTTAATGGCAAAAGTAAGGGAGTTGTTGAAAGACGTGATAAGTCCTTTTTTTGAAAAAGAAATGGATGAAGCTTATGAAGATGCCTGGTAAATTTTTATTCTTTTTACATTCTTTTACAGAAGCTGCTTCTCACTTAAATAATATTCTTAATTCTGCACTATTGTTTATGCACATATATCCTAATTTAGCACATTCACGAACAGTTTTAAAAGGCTCTTCTTTGAATCATTTTTTCAGACTGACAAGTTTCGTAATAGGACAGTTTATTTGTATTTTCATATATTAAAACATAATATTGTGACCGCTCAAGCTATCATTTATTTATTAAGGGAAATTATCATGATGATATGACCTACAGACAGGATAAATGTTTGACTTCTTCAACCATTCTGTTCATTAATGTGATAAATATTTAGAAGCCCCATTCATTCTATATATCCTCAGTTAAGAGTATGCTTAAATATGAAGGTACAAGATTATTTTACAAAGTACCATAACTTGTTAAAATGCAAGAAAATTGATATTTTATGTTGTTAGGATTAGCTGATTACATTATGTTGTAAGATTTGGGGCACATGGACAAAAATATTAGTCTCTGGTATATTTTCATGTGCTGATAACGAGTATGGTATATTTTTATGTGCTGATAACGAGTATGGTATATTTTCATGTGTTGATAATGAGTATGACCTGAAAAATTTGCCATCACTCGCCAACATTTTTATAAATTGAAAAATATATCAAAGCATAAATTTTCAAAAGAAAAAGCAAAAAAATTTGATCTTCACTGATGTTTTTTTTTTTTAAACTTCTGTCTCTTGAACACATCTTGTTGCTTTCTAATTTGTTTTCACTGTTTATGGTAAATCCTAGAGCAATAATGAGTAATTCTTTCAAATTGTGTACATGTACAATTATGTTGCTTTCTTATTAATGCAAATTTACTTTTTTATACAAGCCATGACTCTTGATGCCTGTAGAACAAGAGCAAACAAATCAAAACTCATCATTTTCTTCACTCCTACAGCACCAACTACCACGAAGAAAATTGAAGGAAAATCATCAATACTGCAGCAAAGTGTTTTGTGCCTTGTCCTAATCTTAAGAGACTCCACCGTTCAGTCGACTGAATGGTGGAATCTCTTAAGGTTATCACATTCAGCTAGCAAGCAGATTTGATTAAACAAATTTTTCTCTTCTCACCACTACAAAAACTCATTACATCGAAATCCCAATTCTTCCAAATTTATTCAATCAAATGTAAAACCTAGATGTAAATTCGTTACACTACAACTGTATTGATTGACATCTGGGCAAGTGTAAAAACCAAAGACAACCTTTTCAAGACAGGAGATCAAAGCCCACCTGGGCTAAGTACTCCAAAAAACTTCACCTAATTAGTGCACTTCAGATCTACTGACAATTGAGAGATTTATTTTCATTATAATCATAATCTATTCAATTATTTGAAGTGAGCAGTTTTAGTATTTAATTCCTCTTTAGGTATATTTATTCCTTTTTATTATGGATAGATCATGTCATTCCAATGTTAATTCACCAGTGTTTGCTATATCTATGGACATGAGTAGATGAGCCAAGCAGAGATTTGTTATTTTACTCTTACTAATATTCTTGGCATTTCTAGTAAATCAAGACATACAATACTCTAATGTTTTGTCTGCAAGACACCTACCACATGGACTTGGATAGCATTCACCTTCTTTATTGCTGCTATGTACAGAAGAAACAAGATATGAGTCCAACCATCAACATAATTTGATCCATATTTCAGTCCTTAATATAAGACATCACCTCACAAAATTCAGCAATAAAAATTAAACAACTTAGTCAGACACCTGATTCTTACTAAATGTCAATCAAATTTTAAGACTGATTGAAGCAATGGAACTTACTGGCTTAAACCACTAGTATTTTATTATACCAAAAGAGTCTTGAGCAGTTTGCTGGGTATTTTTGAGTGCAAAGTTCCATATGTGAGGTCATAAATGTTGACAGTTTAATGACTGAACTTGGTTTTGAACATATTCCTTAGTATTGGAGGTTGTTAATAAACTCATCTAAGAGAGAGACAAGCCTTAAGGCAGTGATATTGTTGACCCATTATTGGTCATTGTTGCAAAAAGTAGTGGGTTTTGCACTTTTTTAATGGTCATTTTCATTATTAGCACAGTCAATTTAATAAGGACTTGCCAAAATAACCCCCGTGCCCGAAAAAAAAGACCCAAGTTAAGTGTCTAGTGTTGTATATGAATTTATAATTTTTAAGAATTGTTAGGAAAATTTAAATGAAAAGAAATTCTAATATTATTTAATTGCTAAGCTATTACTTTTTAAACACATGCTAATTTTCATATTTTAAATTTTTTTTATGTGTATTCATTTTCTTTTTTGTTAAATAATATATGATGGTAAATTTTCTCACTACTTTACTTTGTTTAACCTCTCACATATATCTCAATTTTTTTCATTAAAAATTTCAAAATCTTAAATAAATTCGTTAATAACAATTTTTGTGCATTACCAACAAGAATTATATTATATCATCTAGTTTTCATATTAAATGTAATTTTTATATTTTTACTTGGTTTAGTTTTTGTAATTTTCTGAAAATTTTTTATTTTCTCAAAAGATGAAGTTAGTCAATTTAAAATTATTTATTTCAAATTCACTTATTAAATTTTAGGTTTCACATATGTAGATCATAAATCAAAATAAAATTCATTTGATCTTGTTTTATGAAAAGTTTGAGATATATGTTTTATTATGTATTTGATGTTGGCTTAATAATATAATAGTTATTTCTCTTTCAAACAACAGGAACTATTTCCCTGTTGATAGGATCACCTTGCAAGGAGTTTTTAAAGGTATTATAAAGTAAGTATATTAATTATTTTTGTCAGTTATGCATAAATTTTTAATAATTGAACTGATTTTGGTGTATCAATTTCTAAATTTAATGCTAGATAACTGAACTTTATAACTAATCATTCAATTTATAAACTACGAATGAAAAACAAGTATATTTTTATATTTCCTTTATTTATTTCAAATAATTATTGTAACTTTAGAGAAATACTAGATTATTTCAGTTAAAAATTATAGAAAAATGGTAAAAATTACTGTTTGTACTTTTGATAGATGTGTACTCTCCACAAATAGCCTTTTTGCAGTGGTTGCATATGATATTTGTTATTGTGTTTTTCATTGATGGTCAGAAAGTACAAATTCTGTGTTTGTTAGCTCCTCTTTTAGTCATGTTTTCTGTGGTTTTTTCAATAATTTGACAGAGTGTCGCAAAATTCACATTACTGAAAATTCTTCAACTTTTAGACAGTGATGACAACAAATCTCAAAAAGTTACAAATGCACAGCTGTGCTTATAACCTTCAGATAACTCATTTGACTGCTTGTGAAGGTACTGTGAGTGAGTTTGTGGGAGCATAGTGCGAAAAATCTCAGAATTCGTTTGATTGACAGGGATTGGTAAGCTGTTGGATAAATGGTAATTATCTAGGGTTAAAATTATAAGTTAAAAAAATCATAAGTTCAATTTCATTTTGCAAACTTATTGCATGTAAAATTACTATTACATTTATCAGTCAAGAAGTAAACATATTGTTACTTCTTGACTGATAAATGTAAAAGGTCTTTATTATACATCAGGCATGTATGTATTAATGTGTCAGTATCTATATTTTCATTTTGTCTTATAATTTGAAATATTCATTCAAGCTAGATTTTTTTATTCAAAAACATGATTAGTACTGCAGCATAATATTAGTTTTTAGTTTTGTATAATATATAACAGTAATATATAACAGTATGCTAATCATGTTATGGAATGTCTTAATTCCACAGAAGTACAGTTTTATATATGGATGAGGGCTACTGCATAGTCCAGTTAACTGAGCCTTAAAGTCTTGATTAAGTGTCATAGAAGAATAAGGTGCAAGTTCAGGTGTCATCCTTATTATATGACTAGTTAGCGATTCTTGGCCAATAACCAATTCTACTTAGGGTATTGATTAAACATGAATGAAATTTTGACTTGTGGAGATTCATAAATGAAAATAATTTTCCTCTTACATAAATGTCTCTGAAATTTGGCAGAATTTTTATATAATGAATATTATATATTGTTTATTTTTTTATGGGTGCATTGTAAAGTTTTAATGATTATTAAGAAATAATTGAGATATCTGGATAGAATTTATGCTGCATATCAAGTGATTATGAACATGATGTTGTAAATTACAGATATCATTGTTGTAAAATTTCACTATATATTGTCCTTCCAAAGTTATACATTTCTAGACCTTTTGAAAGTCATCATTGTTGAACTCAGCAGGTTGAATTGTATCTTCCACAAACTGCTGGTTACTTCAATCTATGGCTTCCTGAAACCATTCAAATCAACTTTAATAATTTTATTTTACAACATTATGTACATAATTTACAGATTAAATTTTATCTAGATGTTTCAGTTATTTCTTGGTAATGAAACTTTACGATACCCTCTAGCATTTTTCAAATATCGCATCTCTGTTTTGAGCAGAATGCAAAAATTTTAAATTTGATACACTGACTTCATTATATTTAATCTTTTGTTCAGTCAATCACTGGAGTTTGATTACTTTCATTGTAATTCATTGCCATTTCCAAAATTAATTTTTTTAATGAAAAGTGAATTGAATCATTTTAATTTTACAAGATGGTAAAATAATTTTAAAGAACAGAAATTAAGGTTTTGATTAGTATATAAAACCTTGTGTTATAAGATTATTCATGTAAATAAATAAACTTCATGGAGAAAAGTATCATTTAAGCTGTGTTTATTTACATTTTTGATATTTGATTATCACTGTATTCTAATTTATAAATCTCGGCCCCCCCCCCCCGTAATATGTATCATTTAACAATAAGTCAGCCCTTTTGTATATTTTATAACCTAGTGGAATTTTTAATATGAAATTTCAAAGTATCTTAAATGGTTTATAATCTTCTCCTAAAATGAGAAAAAAAATTCAATTTTTTCTAGGTATTGGAGAACAGTATTCTCATTGCTATTTCAAGCAAAAGACAAAAGACTTTTTGAATTACTGCTGGAAAAAATAAAACGTCCAAAAGGTATTTTATACTCATTCCTTTTTTTTTTTTTTTTTTATCTTTCTCATAATAAATACTTAATTTGAAGCTTAAAAGTTTTCTTTTGTCTGTATTTAATTAATTAAATGTATGTATGAATAAATCCTATGCATTTATTTGGAAGTAAACTTGTATAATTTGACTTATTTTAAAAACCCCTGTTTGAAAATTTTTATTTTTTTAGATACTTAAAGTAGAGTTTTAAATATAAAACTTACTTGATTACAAAATGTTGCTATTCTTTTTAATGGAACGCAAAACATATAAAATTTAAGTATTTGAGAAATTTGGTACTTATGTATGACTACAACTGCATTTTTGAAGTTTTGTAATGTTTCCATCAGAGGAGATGAAAAAAAAAAAAAGTTATTTATTTCATGTTGACACATACAATTATAATTTAAATTTTGATAGATGAATTTTTTCTAAAAAAATTAACTGAGTTTTGTCTTCAGGTTGCAATTTCATTGCAACAGATTTTAAGCAACTATTGTTTTTTTTATTAGTTTCTCAATGTTGACACTATATAAATTTAGCTGGATATGATTCAGAAAGGTTTATTCTTTTCTTCTATTTTTTTATTGCAACATTATCCTTACGTTTATTCTTCCAATTGTGTTGCATGTGAGTGTCAATCTGTATTTACAAAATTATACTTGTATGCGACATTTCCATTATTAAAGCCAGCTTTTTCTTTTATCAACAAATCAGAAATCTGAATAGATTATATTGCTAAAGGTTAAATGTTTGTTTTAAATTCCTCTCTTTCATGTTGAAAAATTCAGACTATGTTAAGGAAAAAATGGTAGAAGGTAGGAAAATTAGTATTAAAATGCAGGAAACCAAAATGTGTGGGAAAATAGTTATGTTTACAAAAACAAAATTAGAAATGATGCATAGTTGACATGAAATTTTAACATTAGGTTATCAAAATTTGGTACAATATATAATTTTGGCAACTTTCACCAACACGATTATAAAACAAAAATACTAAAAAATTGATTGTTAAATATTATTTTGTGAATAAAAAATGTGTTGTACTAAATTAATATGTTATGAATTATTTGCCTTTTAAAATTTTTATTAAAAAAATCATGCTCAAATAAAATGAAAATTTTGAAACCAAAATTTGTCATAGAATTGTTCCTTCGTAAATAATTCCTTTGAGGATTATTGTTATATGTTATGAATATATAAAATCCATGATTTTTTTTCATATATTTAATTGTTTCTTAAAAGAATGGATGATGTTGGTCAAAGCATAAAATCTTTGATATTTGGTTTAAGGAATTATTTCACAATTAAAATCCACCCAATTAGAAAAAAAGTGTAAAATAAAAATTGGAAAATGATCAGCCTGTTGATGTATCATATAATGAAGACAAGATCAAAAATTTTTTGAAGTATGGAAATTAAATTGATGCTGAATGAATTTCTATCTCAAGTTTATGTAAATATTGAGATCTGTATTCCAATATCAACTATTGAAAGGAAAAATAATTGAGATATCCTGTTGTCATTTAAAATCAAAAGGATTTTTCTTAAATTTCAGATGAAGGAATTTCCTTGTAAAGTATTTATATTTTAGATCTCAATTCTTGTGTCTATGAACAAAATATTTATTTCAATTCATGAAGTGCCAGATATATAGAAAACACTCTTAATTGTTCTAAATTGAGCTGAAAATATTGTACTGGTCAAAATAAAATTAAAAAAACAGTGACCAACTATATATATATATGAATAAAAATACTCTTTTATGCACATAAATGTAAAGTAATTTTATACTCTGACAAATGATATGTGTTTATCATTTTTATGAATACTTTATTTGCTGTATTATGTAGTAAAATTGTTTTTTAATATTGCTCATGAGCTGTCACTAGTTAATTTGTAAAATATCTAATTATTGCTAAGTATAGCTAGATGTGAATATAATTTGTTTTACACTTAAACTTTTGTACACTATTTTATAAAATAACTTAATTATACACTTTAATTGTTAAAAAAATACTAATAATAATTTTTTTTAAAAGAATAAATTGAAGCATTTTTATTGCCTTTAATTTTTTTTTATTTCATTGTGAATAAAAATGTATTAGTATAATTTATAATGAATAATTTACTATATATATACAAAAAAAATTTCAGGTTTAGTGGGTGATCGAAAGGAATGTTTACACAATCTTACTGTAATTGAAGATGTTTTTAATCTTATCAAGAAAAAATGGCCTGATAATATGGTTGTCCCTTTAGCAGAAATTAAGCAATTTAAAAAGTTAATTGAAGAAGTGTTCTTGAAGTTAAGTAATCATGAAAAATCTATGAGTGAAGTAGACAGGTATGTTATATAAAATTATTAAATATGGATTATGATATTTTTTATCTTTTTTGACTAGTGGATTTTAAGTTTACATCTGTTCAACACTGAAAAATTATCACTCACAGCTGACTACTTTTATAACAATTTTAAAATTATTCTTTATTAGTTTTTTGCATTTTTAAGGCACTTTTTGGTCATTAAAAACTAAATTCCGATTTGACATTTATTTTTCACTGAAGTCATAGCCTTCACTTAATAGCTTGGCCGATAACTATCTATTACATTACTCAAGTTAACAAAATCAATTAAAAAATGACTAAAAAACAAATAACATTTTGTTTTTTTTTCATATTGGTACAATCCAGACTCATATTCTAATGATCATGAGAATTGCTCACTACAGTCATGTATAAATGGTATTGAAAGAGCAGGATGTCATCATGTACTTGCAATCTATCAAAAACATCTTAGTGAATATAGTAAACATTCTTGCTGGAAAGAGTGACATTCTACTATCTTTATACAAATATATCAATTATACATGAAACAGTCTTAAAGAAAATTAATCACTGAAGGAAGATGTGCTACAAATGCTGGAAGTATTTTTTTAAAATTGCTTTAATTTAACTAAAGAAAAAAAAGTAAGTTAGTGGTAACCTTAAATTATGAATTTTGTAAAGAACTAAAAGCATCAAATTCTTCTTAAATTTTAAAATTCTATTGTACTTTTTTTTTTTTTAATCTGAAGACAGGTGCATTCAGTAGCTTTTCATGTTTACTTCAAGGCAACTCTTTTTTTAATATGTTACAGTTTAGCTTGTTTTTTCCGTATTAAAAGTTTGAATGTTTAAAAATTTTATTTATATATATGAATATTGCATCTTAATTTTCTTTAATTTATTAATGATATTTTATATTTTTTATTTCAAAAACATTGCTATGAAATATTATTAGCTTTTAAGTACTATTATACCTTGTTCCAATTTGAAAATCATATGCACAAAGAATTTGCTTTATGTTGTAGAGTGGACTGCTCTCAGAATGTTTGTAATCAATTTTTATTTACTTGAATGTTAATTTAATGCACCTCCCACCTCCCTGTTTTTTCAAGTTTTTAATTCAGTTCCTTGCATATGGGGGGGGGGAAGGAAATAGAAATAATTTTATTGAAAAATAAAAAATTCATTTCTTAAATCTATATTTTAGTTCGCCTCGCTTCTCTTTGTCTAAAGATTAATCTTTCTTTTTTCTCACTACTTTTTAAAGTTTTGATGTAGTATTTCAAAATTAATGTATAGGGATTCTGCTCTGTATTTATGCAGTTACTATTATTTTATTCATTTGTTATTACTTATTATTATCGATACATTACTTTTTGTTTTTCAAATTTATTCAGAAAAGTACACTTTATTTTAATTATTATCTCACAATGTTTACATTTGAAACACAGAAAAGTAGAAATATACATATATTAAAATCGTATAATTTTGTCAAATATCTTTATGTGAAGAAATATTTTGAAATTCTTTTCATTTAACTATCACATATTAAAAATATCTTATAATTCACAGTGCAATGAAAGAAACAGAGTGTAATTGTATTTTGGAACTTTTTAACCATAACTGGACTGTAATTAATCATTTATGGTGAGTACAGCTTCTTTGATATATATATAAATATTAATGCTAGTTTCTTTCAATAACTTTTCAATAAATTATTCTCTTAAATTCTATAAAAAAGTACTTTAAGTTTTTATGAAATAAAATATACCAATGATAATCCAATTCTCCATGTAGTAACCAATATTTTTTAATGAAAATTATCTTAATATTTGTATGTTGATTTCATTAGCAGTTGAAAATGAACTTAAATGTATAATATGTGGTTATAGAATGTGATAAAAATCAAAAATTTAAATATATATAATTTTATTAGGCATATTATTTCATTACCATTGGTTTTTAAAATAAAATTTTGTATTTTCTTGATCAGTTGTGTTGATAATTCAAAAATAAAATTAATTTTCTGTATCTGAAATATTATATATGGAAAACTTTAAACAATTTGAAACAATAAGGTACTTAAAAGAATTCTGTTGAAGTATTTTATGTTTTCTTTGATCAGTGGAATTATAATTTTTGGTCTTAATGAGGCTCAAGAGAGCAATCTTGTAATATTTATATTTGTAAATTTCAGTCTTAAAATAATTTTTTCAGAATAAAGCCATTTAAAAGTTATTTATTCTACAATTATCTTTTAAGTGACTAAGCACATTTTTGTCATATTTTGTATAATGTTATGTTAAAATGGATTCAATAATTTATGAATATTCTATGTATTAAAGATATATTTTTAAAATTGATGCGCTAATACTACATATTGGTGGGCTTTGTATTGTAATTGGTTTCTGATATTTATCATTCAAACTCATTTCATGTACTTACTTATTAATAATTCATATGAACAAAATTCAAAGAATCTATCTTTCAGGTTGCTGTCATCTTGTATTGACTCATTTTAATGTATAGAATCATCAAGTAATAAGTTGTAATATTACATAACAATACAATGACAATAAATTAAATTAAAAAATATATAATTGACTAGAGAATTTTTATGTCTTTAACCCCATAGACTTTTCTTACCCATTTATTTCTTGGGCTGTCTAAGATTTTATTTGGTTATAATTTAGTGCTCATGTGTGTTACATGTATTTTAATTACTTTTTATGTATTAAAGATTTTTAAGATTCATTAAATTTGAATGGTTAACAATATGAGTTTTTTATAACTTATCTTTTCCCATCAGAAGTTATTCAAAAGAAATCTTTATTTTGTTATTTGAAATAAAAAGATCTGAAGTATAATAATATTTCCAGCTTTTAACTAATTCTCATAAATAAGGAAATGAAGTTTTCATTGAAAACTTAGTGTGTGATAAATTAGGTTCCAAAGGGCTAGATCTAATATTATGATATTGAAGTTATATAGAAAGCTAGTTTGCTGAAATGTTATCATTTTCCAACTGTGGTTTTAAATTAAGGAGTGTGTAACTAATTGCTCATTGTATGAAATTTATGAAAAATTAATATGAACATGTAGGCAAACATTTTCTTCTTGAAAAGCCTTTTTTTTTCCTTTAAAAAAAAATTGGTTATGGGCTGCAGACTTGCAACCCAAACAAGTATTTTTGCATTCCAACCAACATGTAACAAAATTTTTATTTAAAGTACTGCAGCTGAATTTTTAAAATTTCTTATAATATATAATTATTAACAAATCACAACTTCTCCATTGAGCCATTATTAGCTATGGCAAATCAGCTTACTATTTCCCCTGTCAATAGCAAATACTCTAGCAATGGATAAAATATCTATCATCCCATTAGCCTTCTTCTATCTTGCTTGGCGTGGCTGATATGAATTATTTTGATTGCAGAAAACAAGAAAAATAAATTTATTTTTATAATAATTATTGATTTGTGCAGTTATTATATAAAGCTAAATCCATAGCCAAGTTTCATTCTTGAGTAGCCAGCACACTCTTGGCAGCTCATTGCTTTCTTCCAGATATTTTAAAACACACACTGTAAAATTTTAAAATCTGACAAGTGCACTTTCTTTGAAAAGCCAGCACATACTGATAAGGAGTAAATCAAAATCTTCCATTTCTTCTGGGAAAAGCTCTCAAAATCATTGATTCAGAGCTCAAGTTCATATTTTGTTGATATAATGCACTACAGAATCAACAACGGAAGACAAGTTTGAGTCTTTCTTCTAGTACGTAGAGCTTCTTGATAGATAATACAGTGATACTTAAAAGCTTCTCTTTCCAAATAATTTTTGAGTAACGTTACAAATCCTTTTATCCTACCAACCATGCAAGGTGCTCCATCTGTGCAAATGCATCTAATTTTGTCCAATCTACTTTGTTAACTTCTATTACTTTTTTAATTTCTTAAAAAATGTAATTGCCTGTTGTTAAAACTAGGTGATGCAAATCAAGTTCTATCCTGAAATAAAAAATATGGCTTGTTTAGTGAACAAATATGTTTAATTGTGCATTGTCTGTGATGTCATTACTTACATCCGAAGCTAGTGACAATTATTTGCTATATTGTAGTTTAGATACAAAATTTGTAATCCAACATTCTGGAGCTTGTCATCTATATATGAGGGTACTTAGAGACAAAGCTATTTTATTAACCAGACTTTTTTCTTTTATATCAACAATTTGGGCAAATACTAGGTTATTTTTTTTCTCTTCTCTGTTAGAATAAAAGACTTTCTAATGCAAGCCAGTAACAAAAAAAGTTCACCATAGTTTGCATTTTGTTGCTTCTTTCCTGTGAACAGGAATTGTAGGCCAGTTATTGATTTTTTTAAATTTTTTTTTTATTGATAAAATCTGTATGCAACTGTGAACTGACAGGATATTTATTCTGAAATCATTTTGTAGTTTGAAATATCAGTCTTGATTAAATTTTTAATTTTACACAACTCGTACACATTAAGCTAACAGGCTTGGAAGTATTTTGCTGAATAAACAAAAAATTTGCTTCCCATACAGTATTAAAATCATAAATGAAAGCACCTTCATATTTTCTATTCAGTGTCAAAGGTTGGCTCATTGGCATAGTAAAAGTAAAATTTTAAAATTGACACGACATCAAAATTTAAAAAAGTTTCAATGGTTTAATGTCTTTCTGGGCGGTTTAAAATCAACTAACCATGGCATTCACATTTGCAAATCAATGAACAATCAATGATTTTCAAATCAATGATTTTCAATGAACAATATGCAATAGCAAGGCAACTAAAACCACCAGTCTTGTCTCATGACCATACTATTTAATGCATTGTTGTATTGGTCTTCAGGTTGTGCCTCTGGGGAGCATTTGAGTAGAACTTTTATGGATTTTGACAAAGTTCTTAAAGATGTCATTATTTTTTATATGAGGTCCCTTGTTAATATTTGCTCTGTAGCTATAGTATAATTTGCAAAAACCGACCCTGGCTTAAAAAGTTGTTTTAAAAATGAAAGATGTTTTACAACTTGCCATGGAATTATAAGTATATATAGGCAGGCTTATCATAGAATTTTTTAAAATCTTTTATTATTTTTTTTTATTGCTGAAAGTCTCTAGTTTGTGCATTACATATGCTGATTTTTGATGTAGCATGTCTGTACTATAAGGTGATATATTCATTATTCATGTATAAGGTGATATATTCATTATTTCAGTTGCTTTAATGATATTTATCTTTTTTTGAAAGTGGTGCTGCATTGGACTTCTGTAAAATACCTCATAGTCTTCAATATGACACAAGTGCACCAGTGCCACCAAAAGAAGGATTTATTCGTGTAATGCCTGAATTATGTCGTCGTCTATGCCAGATAAAAGATTTAATGGAAAAGTAAGTTTTTAAAGTGATAATTTTTTTCTTGAAATGTAGAGTTGTTAATCCATGCTTGATTTTTTTTTAAAAAAACTAATCTGAAGGTTTATAAGATTCTATGATAAATTAAAAAAAAAAGCTATGTTAGGTACTTATAGATTATCCACAGGTATATATTCTTTCTTTTTTTGAGTGAAAAAGTTCTTAACGATATCATTTTCACTTTGGGTTCCTCTACTTTTTTTTACCTTGTAACATATGTATGTGCTAAATTCTCTCAAAACTAATTACAAAATTGTTAAAAATATTGATTTTATAACAATCAATATGAGATGGTGTGTGTGAATGAATCTGTTGATTAATGCATTAGTTTAATTTATATAATGGCATAATCTGAAGTAATTCTAAAAATAAAGTGAAATCAAAATATACTCTAAAAAAATGTCATTTTTCTAATGAACTGAAAAATAAATACTTCTGTTAAATTGGAAAGTTTGCTATTCATTGCTATTTGATTTCTCATTCAAACAATAATAAAAAGCAGGTGAAGCAAATTTAAATACCAAGGCACCAATCTTAAATCTATTAGTCTTAAAGAAAGTTGCCTAGGAAATATGATCAGACCCCATTTTATAAGCATATATAAAAGAAACATTAAAACCTTGATTAATTATAGGCAACTCTTTATTTCTGGGGGAAAAAAAGATATTCTTGTTTACTATGGAATTAATATTTTGTGTTTAAAATAATTAAAATATGCAAATTGTTACTAAATGTTGCTAATCATTGCATTAGATTCCTGTGACATGATGAGAAATTGGTACAATCTTATTTTAGCTGGTATCTTGGTGAGTTTTCAAAATCGTACCAAATTGGCGCCAAAATCGGGATTTCAAACTCGAAGGTTCGGGAAGCTTGGAAAAGATGGCATTGTGTGTCGGAACTCAAATGTTGGAAAAAGATAGCATTGAGTGGGTTTACATTCACTAATAAAGTGAAGTATACTTCTTAAAGTACATTCACTCGCCTCTTTCGAACTCGAACTAGTAGCCTTTGGAAGAACTTATACTCAGGAGAAAATACAGAGAATTATGAAACGCAGAAATGTAAATCAATTAGCAGAAGATATCCAATAATAGAAGCAGAATAAAAATCCACTGGAGAATTTTAAACATGCACAACGGAAGCACTAATGATACACAAACTACACAAGCACAGGATTATTGAAACACTATAGAATTCAACTAGTTTAGAAACACAGTAATGGACAATTCAGAATGTTTTAGAAACTCTGAGAAGTCTAAGTTTAGCAATGAAGTGCAAAATCATAGCCTGTAATTGGTGAAAAAAGTTTAACATAATTGATGAAACTCAAAAAGATACATCGAAAAATACTAAAAATTGCTAATTTTTGGTTTTGAAATGGAGACACAAAAATCTACTAGCCGTTATTGGCTAAACAAATTACTCAACAAAAAACTACTTACTGTGATTGGGTAAAAAAATAACATTCCAGAGACAGTTGAGTGAGTGTGTGACTGAGGGGTTTAATGGCACAAGAGCCAAATTATCCAGAGAGGTATATATATATATATATATAAATAATAGCTAATGAACTGGAATCACAATTCATATAACAAATTCATGAGGGTTGTCCTGCCTAAAACGACCATAGTGAAGAAAAACATGGCCAGAGAGATGTATATATATATATAAAAAATAGCTGGTGAACTGGAATCCCAATTCATACAGCGAATTTGAAAGGGTTACCTCTCCTAAAGCCACCTCAGTGAAGAAAAAAATGATCATATATATATATATAAAAACTGGTGAACTGAAACCCCAACTAATATGGTAAAATCAAAAGGGTTGCCATGCCTAAAGCCACCACAGTGAAGAGAAAACAGGGTAGCCACATTTGGCAAAATATCGCCACCAGAAAAAATACCAGCTGAAATAGGATCCAACCGAGAAATTTATTTAATGATGTATTATTTCTTCTGCCATTTTTGTCATATGTCTCCTATATACAAGATCTGTGTAGCATTAATGCAACAAATTCATTAATTTATATATCTTAATGAAATATTTAAATTCAGAAAAAGCTGTATGTAATTTTCTAATAATTTTATATTTTAGAATGATAAATGCTGTTGAAAAGGGCATTGTGGATACTGTTGTTTTTAAACATTTACTTCATTCCTTGTTGGAACTTGTTCCATCCTTGAATATACAAGTAAGTTTTAAAACATTTAAGTATATATTTATCTTCATTTTTTTTTTCAAAAGTCTTATCTTATATTTATATTTTCATATGAAGATTCCTTATCATCATACAAGGTGTGGTTATTAAATAACGAGACTGGTTTTTAAAACATTTTATTTTGATGTCATAAATTTTCTTATCGCCTTCAATATACTCACCTCCTCTACCCCTATAATGCTCCATGCAAATCTTCCATTGTTAGAAACAGTGCTGGAAATCTTCCGTCATCTCCTTCAGGATGCATGTAGCTCTTTCTCTTTCACAGCTTCAATGAACTCAAATCTTGTTCTTTAAAATGCAATTTTCACCTTCATATTGATATTGCATGGTGCAAGATCTGACGAATAAGGTGGATGGTCTAACACTGGGATGCTTTATTTGGCCTAGAATTCTCTAGACTGACAATGCTGGATGACTTGTCCTTCCTGTGACTCATGGCTCACAAATATATTTTTTTGTTACTTTATTCTTAGAAATGTTATACTCTTTCTGTTTGACATCACTTCCCCTGCAACAGCGGAAATTGATACACTGCCCGCCCAGACAGTTTCGCAGAAGAAACGTTGTCCTTGGCAAGAGCAGAGCTCTGTAAGATGAATTCTGGTGTATTTGTATGAGTGTGACATGAAGTTGTTATTAAATGATTTTGGATTTAAAATGGATGCCTCGAAATATATTTGCCACTACGCCACGGCTTAAATTAATTGGTGGCTAGTGCTGGGATATGATCCCGATTGAGAGAGAAAAAAGTTGTGTCGGTGTGTGGTGACAGTGAGCCACACCTTTTACGGCGAAGAATGCCGATGATATAACCATCCTCAGTTATTGTTTTAAGTGCATCCAGCACGTTGCTAACTTTTTTATTTGATGAAAGTGCACCCTGCACATAGCTAACTTTTTTTTTGTTTGATGAAAGTGCTCCCTGCACATTGCTAACTTTTTGTTTGAGGGAAGTGTGACCTGCACTTGGAATAAAGCGTGTGAAAAAAAGTAGTGCGCCCTGCACTTAAATCGTTTTGAAGAAGGTCCACCCTACATGTTTATTCTTTTGTTTGATGAAAAGGCCTCTGCACTCAGTTTTGAAGAAGTAGATTACCATTTCGAAGAAAGTGCTCTCTGTACTTAGTTTTACTGAAAAAAAAAAGTACTCCTTGTACTCCAATATCATTGTCTTCAAGAAAGGTTTTGAAGGAGTGTTTATAGTACTGTGTTCAATTTTTTTTGTTGGTATTGCATTTTGGAATTGCGTCTTGTCATCAAAAGAAAAAAAAAGATCCCCTTACTTGAAAAATTTATTTTCTGTGATTTTAGTTTGCAAAGAAAATTTTGTTGTGATGCAGTATAGTTTTGTTTTGATTTTGGATTAAGCTATTAATTTATCAACAATATATATATATATATTTATATATTGTGTTATTTTAATCAAGAGATTGTGTGTGTAGAGATGATAAATATCTTATAGCTATTTTTAAGAAAAATCTAGAAAAGTTTCATTTTCAGACATTAGATCATATTGGAGGTTTTTTTTTTTTTTTAAATTTTTGTATGAAAATCATAGTAGTATTCTAAGAATTTACTGCATTTCTTATTTTATGTGTGTTAGTTAAGAACTGAAATTGTGTTGTTAAAAGACACATTATTATTAAGACATTAGACGAAAATGATACACAAAGTTATTATTTTCGTTTTGGTTTTCGAATGCAAATTTAATTTTGATTTTTTTTTTATTGAATGTGTATGCTCTTTCTTAATTTAATTACAAACATCAAAGAAAGTAAATTTAAGATAATAAGAATTGTGTCCAATTTCGTTTTAAATTTTATTTTAAAAGAAAGTCATTTAGTTTCTGTTTTTGAAATATAAGAATTCTATGAATGCTTTGTTGTATTTATGAGAATATTTTTATGTACTTTTTGGAAAAGAAAACTAAGTTACATTTCGAAAGATTTTCAGTTTGACATTGTAAATTCGTAAGTAAACCAACATTTTAGGTTTATTTGAGTCAATTAGTTTTCTGGTGTTATTTTTTTTGCTTTCCTTAAGAAAATGGCTTATTTAACTAAAGGTAAAAAGGAGGAATCAATCAGATTGGCTGAAGAATTAAACTTAAAAATTACTCAGGATATGAAGATGATAACTTTAAAAGAAATTATTCTTAAATGATGGATACGAAGAGGAATTCGTTAAATCGATGTTTGAGGAATTTGTTAAAGAGAGAAAAAGGAAAGAAGAATTGGAATTTGAGGAAAAAAGGCAGAGAGAAAGTTTTCAGCTGGAAAAATTAAAGCTAGAAGTTCAAATAAGATCAGCTGAAGAACTACAAATGAAAGGTGCAAGAATACCTAGTAAGGAATTGAGCAAGCTTCTTCATAAATATGATATGAAGGAAAATATTAGCCTGTATTTAGTACTATTTGAGCATCAAGCTAGTAGAATATCCCTACAAAGGGAATTTTGGGTCACATATCTGTTGGGACTACTACCGCAAGAAATCACGCAGATAATTGTACGTGAGTCTGATGAAAAAGCCAATGATTATGATCATGTGAAGAAATTATTGTTAAAAAGATTTAAGTTAACTTCCGAAAAATTCCGACAACTGTTTAATACGCATCAGAAAATTGCTGAACATACCTGGTTTGATTTTTATCATGAACTGCAGACCTATTTCAATGGATGGACGTCTGGACTAGAAGTTGAAACCTTTCGATTAACTCCAGGATTTAATCATTTTGTAGATCAGATGAAAAAACGTGCACAGTTTGAGTTTAAAGAATACTATTTGGATGAATGATCCATAATTAATTCACATAGTACATTGGCTGAAAAATTGGAAGAATTCGAAGATGTGAGAAAAACATTTCGAGCTAAGCCAGTTTATTCATTTTCGAAAGACTAATATGAAGTTAAAGGACCAAGCAAGTTTGGAAGATTTGGGAGAAGGGTTGAAAATACCAAATACGAGTCAAACAAACCCAAAAGAAAACTTTTTGGACCTAGTCACAGTAAGGAATTCAAAAAAAGAAGACAACTGAGATGTTTTTACTGTAACTCTCTTGCTCATTGCTCATCCAAACTGTCAAAAATTGAAGAAAGCTTCAGAGTCTGTAAATTCTATTTCTGAATGTGATGCAAGAACAAATTTTTTGCAGCTATATACTTCTCATGAAAAAATAAATGGTATCAGTACCGAAATCCTTCATGACACAGGAGCCACTATTGGTATTGTTTACCATAGATTTGTGACACCTGAAGGTATGACTGGTCAACATGTATTAGTGCAACAACCTTTGGATGCTAGTTCAACTTGCTTACCACTAGCAGAAGTTTTTATCGAATATGAGTGGGGCAGAACATGTACAAAAGCAAATGTTATTCCAGATGAACTGTATCGTGGTCATTATCTTCTAGGGAATAGGACTGCTGCTCTCTTCGAAAATGAAGGAAACATTTCATTGCACCAAGTGAGGGCAGTTCAAACAAGAAGACAGAAATTGAGGGGAAAAGAGACATTTGAACAATTGGTAGAAGCATGTTAAAATTGTTATGAAAAATTTACTGTTCAGATTTTTTCTTCCAATCCCTATAGTCTCGGCAATCATACACACAATTAACTGATGGTGAAATCAAACCAGATTACAAATATGTCATCTGTTTTTTTCTTGGAAGGGCAGCATAAATTTCAGTAGCAGGTTTTCTAAGTTTCATGTGAAATTTCACAATAATTCATTACTCTATTGTTACATTTTCCACTACTTTACCATTTTACCAGTGAAACAAAAAAAATAATAATAATAATAATAATTCTAATGCAAAAGAAGGCTACAAGTTTATGGAAAAGAAGGCTTGAAAGAGAATTCTTCATGCTAAACAACTGTTGGTTGCTGGTGTTTGGCACATGTGTACTACTTCTGTGGCAACTTCTGTCTCGTTATTTAATATCCACACTTTATATAAGTGGCTGAAACATATTTTAAAACATAATTGATTTGGTTTCAAAGTACATAATTGAGTTACAATTTTCGATATATATATATCTTTCAAGTAAAGAATATCTTTTTTGTAGTTTGTCCAGTGGATTATTGTATCTATGGGTTTTTACAGTAAAATTTTTGTTTCTTTAAATAAAAAGTTAATGTCCTTCCCTCTTTCTGTGCACAATTTGATATAAAGTGTATGTAAATGAAGATTATTTTTAATGTTAGAATATTTAAGGAATGTATTGGATTTATTTATGTAAATCCATGTAATATTAGTATTTAGAATTCTCTCTGAATTCTTTTTCTCTAAAAGCTATTTATTACTCTGAAATAGCTATCTCTCATTAGTTATTTATTACTCTAAAATAACCTTTTTACTCATACTCTAAGTGAGGAAACTCTTAATTTACTGTCAATAAATGCGGTTTTTCTAATATGAAAGAACAAAGTTACAATAATTCTAAAACATATTTTGTCCCAACACAAAACAAAGGCAATGTTGCCATTTCTGAAACATAAACTGTATAAAACATAGATAATGAATTACAAAACCTACACAGTAAAGAAAACGATTACATAATCAACCACTTGAAGCTTGTGCAATATTACTCAGAAGCTGCAGTTAGAAAAATGTAAACAAAAATATTAGAGTCAAAATATTGTTCATTAGCTTTTTTTTTGTTTATGCATATAATATTTGAATTGGAAAATCTTTCATGATTTATGCTCACTCACATTAAAATATTTATTATCTTGGGTTGTACGCAACTTTGAATTTTAATAGTTGGATATTTTACTTTCATATAATTTAATAGAATGGTCAGTCATGAGAGAGAAAAAAAAATAGGACCATCTCAAAAACTTTTTCCAATTCTGATTGCAGTTGTAAATTGATATTAATGTTAATGATTCCATTTTGATGCAAATGGGATATTTAATTTTATTAAACTAATTAACTTGTGAAATATAAATTTCTCATTATAAATGTTGTTACTTAATTTTTTTAAAAATCTAACAATATATTTTTAAACTTCAATAAATATTTGTACAATATGTTTAAAATTTGATGGAAATCTGCATCATTCACATGTTTATTATCTTGTTTCCAATTTGGGTATGAAATTTTTTTACAAGTCATTTCTTCACATGTATTATCTAATTAATTATTATATTATTTTTAAAATGTTTGCCTGGTTATTTTTTTTTTAAGATACACTTTTAAAAATTTCAATGTTCTTATTCTCAGTTAAGTTATTTTCTTTTGTAATGTAATTACTTTTCATGACAACTCTCTAAAAATTAAGCTCATACATTTCTACTACTAAGCAATTAGTATTTTTTTAATGTTTATTTATGTAATAACATTGTGCTACTTTTTATTGTATGGAAAAATAATTCTGGAATATACTTTAATTGTATTTGTAAGCTATTATTATTTAAAACTTGGAGACAAAGCATAATTAAAAGTAATTAACTGTGAAAAATAATTTTAGTAAAATCTACTTAAGAAGTTAGCACTACTTGCGTGATAATAGGTTTGAAAATAATCATACAAGTTAATTAATAACCCTTGAATTAAAAAGCAACAGATGTAATGAGTTATAATTTTTTAATTTTAGGCTGAGAATATAAATTTTGGACATCTTACACCAGCAATGTTGGAAAGATTCTGCCGTTCTCCTGAAAACAAGTAAATATTGCTAAATTAATTTTTAAAATGCTTATGAAATTGAAGAGTTTGATTATTTCCCAATATTTTGGACTTATTTGAATTCTATTAATACTTCTTTCTGAAGTGATTATTTCAATTCTATTTTGCTCACTTTTTACAAAACTTTTCTAAACATACCTTAAATTTAAATTCCAAAAGAATTTATTCTTTCAATTTAGTATAATAGAGGAAAATGAGATGTTATCTTTTTTTAGATTTGAGAATTTTTAGTCTTGTTTATATGTAAAGTATGATTATTTTTTTTAAAGCTGAAATTGTGAAACTTTTTAAGTTATATTTTATTCAACTTGTGACATATTATATTAATCACAGTAAAAAAAAAAATGATAATTTTATATTTAATTAACGCTACAGTAATCAATCAAAAGACACCTGGAAGGACGTTAGCAGTCATTTAAACTGCTATAAGAAATCTAGTAAATGCTTGATTTTTAACATAAATGTCATTATTAAAAGTTAAAATAGGCTATTTAAAAAAATTAAAATATCCATTAGTTGTATTAGTAAAATTTTCTGAAATTGAAGTAATAAGGTTTTCAGATTAAGAAGAAAAAAAAAAAACATTGTATTTTTTTAGCTCTTATTTCTCATTGTAGTCTCTTAAAACATTATTTGCCACAAAAATATTTAATACTCTGTTATTATGACATTTTTTACCAATGGGCTTAATGCATGAGGAACACGCTTCTTTGATTTTGTTTTGGCAGTACGAGCTTTGATGATGTTTATTATTTGCGGTTTTAAAAGAATTTGGAAGGTATGCTGGTAGTTTCTTTAACAATGTGATAATCTCAGTTCATTAATAAAGTTCAAAATAGAGGATTTTTGAGAAATTTATGAACAGTTACGTGCTGTAAACATTATGCAGGAAACTAAAGTAGCAGTATTTAGAATATTGAAAAAAAAAAAAAAAAAATGTAAATAGGCTCCTTGATGTGGATTGCATCACCAATAGTGAGCACATTTGATTGAATACATTTTCATCACACTTAGTGAAACTGAAAAATTCAAGAACCTTTTTAAGATAATTTTTTTTATCAACACTGTTTAACAGTAATAATTTTTTTGGCCATTCACTAGAAACTTTGATAAGAATCATTTGGGAGTTGTATCTATGCAAATCTGTAACTGCTTATTTTGATTTAGATGAATTGCACCAAAAATAGAAGTTCCTTTTGCTAACAAAGGGTCTGCAAGTTTCTAAGATATAAAACCATTTCTTCTCTTAATAAGAAATTGATCCATTTTATTCGACATTCGCCATGCCTCGCCATTCTATTTGATCTCAGCATCCATAGTTAGCCAGAATTTTAATGCACATTTATCAGCCCTATTTGACTTAGTACTGTTTAAAATTTCTGTGTGTGTTGCACAGCAACAGCAGTTCTTCAATTGTTGTAGTTTCACTTGCTTTAAAACACAACTATAACTTTTCCACAAAGGACTACCATAACTCAAGCAAGAAAAAAATTAATCTTTTAAAAACCAAGTCAAATTGGTCAATTCTCATCAAATTACAAGAACTTCCCATTGTTTTGGCTATAAATAATTTATATCTAGAATAACACGTTACTCTTCTTGCATAAACTAGTGCTATAAAAGCTTGTAATCCTTCGAAAGAAATGTCCCATAAATATAATTTTAAAGGGTGGTGTGCCTCTTCAATCTTATATTTTTGAAAATGCTTCATTTTCTCCCGCATTTTTGTTAGGAATAGATTTTTTTTTCATTCAGTATGTTTCCTCAGGCATATCTGCAAGATATAATAGTGCTTTCATTAGGAATCTGCATTTGAATTTTATCTGGATCATGATAATAATATGAAGAGCCAACAATATATTCTTACTTATCATCATTATCCATTTCTTATGAGGAGCCTGAGCTTTGTTCAAGAATTTCACTCTGAGAAGGAATCTCGAAATCTGAATCACTATTTTCTTCACCGTTTTTGAAATTTTCATTAAATTGATGGGAAAAAAAAAGCTGATCACTCATATTACTCAACCCTTTTAAATGAGGTATTGGAAAAAACTGCTGTCAGACAGATGCAATTGTCAATGCTTGAAACAACATCACTGATTCACATTCACCTACAATGGCATCTGGAAACAAGCACACTGCAGAAATAGAATTAAAAAAAAAAAAAGAATATTTCACTAGCAGATAGTTCAAATCTCTATGGCAGTCTGTTTGAACATTTTGGTAATTTCAGATAGAATATTTATTTATAAACTTGTCATACAATATCAAGAAGGGGAATTTTTTTTATATATATATATTTTTAAAATCTTTGAAAATATTACTGTGTTACAGTTTTTAATACATTGTAAGTGTTGATTTCTGTTTTTTTATTGCTACAATATTTTTCATAGAAGTTTTCAAAATAAAATCAGTAAATAGTAATTTTGATTGTAACTATTTTATATTTTTTCATTTCAGAATAAGAATTGAAGAAGGATATAAGCAATTACTCAACTATCATACTAAGCTTGTTCCAGCTGTACAAACTTTAATTATTATGAAATGAAAATTTGTAATTTGTTATGAATCTTAAGATGTTTTATTGAAATGTCAGCATTTATAGACTATAAATCATTGGTCACAACGCACAATAAGAAAGAAGTTATAAATCTATTTTTGATGCAACATTATGATTCCTGAAAGAAGACTTTATTATTATTCATTACCAAATAATGCTAAATGATTTTATATCTCAAATTCAGAATTTTAAAGTAACTTTGATACATATGAGTGTTCAGAATCCACATGTATTATAAAAGGAATAATCAAATGCTATCATTATTCTGTTCATATTTGTTATTTTTACATTTATCATTTTATCATAATTTCATGTAATAATTAAGTATCATTGAAAATTTAGTTATTTTTTTTCTTAGATATTTAATATAAAAATGAAATCTGCAGGTATTTTTCATGCTTTCAAATGTTAAATATTAATTTTTTTGCCTTATAAGGGCATTTATGAAAAAAATAATTTCGATTACTAACAAAAATGAAAATATCTAGCATTTTGATTAATTCTTAGCATTTGTTGATTTATTAATTATTTTGTGTTAACTTTTTGAAAAAGAACATTATTTTTAGTAAATTGAATTGGAGAAAAAACTGAAGTAATAATTAAAGAATGTTTTTAAATAAACTTAAAATGCTTTTTTATCTAGTTACAAGTACTCTGTTTAATTTCATAGTAAATTGTATATTATAAAATTTAAGTTTTGCTAAAAAATTTAATTAAATTTTTAAAACAAATTGCTTGTAATACAATTAAAAACTAAAATATTATTTATAGTTGTTGCTTATGAGAAGAAACATTTAACTGTTAAGTTTTGTTAAAAGAAAAAACATACATAAAAGATTTTCTTATACTGTATTGAGTTGCATTGATAACTTTTTTTTTTCTTGAGAAGCCTACATCTCATTTTATTGCATATATTTCAAATTTAAATACAGCTATTATTTTTTTTTTCATTGTGCATTTTTTGTAGATTTTTTATGTTTTAATGATACAACTGAAGTCAGTAAGTAAAATCTTCTTAAGTGTATTTTGTACTATGTGTCTTAACTTGATTCACAAATTTCAAATGCATTGTTTTAGATTTACTAAAAAGCTGTAAAGCTAATTGGCTCTTAATATGCAAGATAAACTGAGAGCAAGTTACATTCAAACAATATTTTTAATCATAATTTATTCATAGAATAAAATATGAAAACTAGTCATTAAGTTTTTATTGTAAAGGTTTGACATGCAAACCATTAATACTTTTGTGTAATTTTAATAGTAAGAGTAAATAAATTTTATAAGATTGAATCTAATTTAATCAAAGCACTCAAGTTGTTGATTTCTCATTTCATTCAAAGTCATTTTTTTTTAGTTGAACTTATTTTAAGTTTTATTTAGAAATCTTAACTATTCATAAAATATTGAATCACTTCTTCTCTATAGTGTTTTAAACATGCATAAAAGATGAGTACTCCATTTTTTAGAAGTGTGAAAAGCTACTGATGTAGCAAATTCTGTAAAGTGATGGTATCTGACTCTTTATGTTTTGATATATGAAAACCTATTGATGTAAGGATTTCTTTTTAAAGAATCTATATCTGAGTAAAAGAATTTCACTATATAATTATTTTCAATTTCTTTTTATTTGAAAAGTGAACAATTTTATACTCAATTGTAAAAACACTATCTCTATTCCCTTCCAACAGTTATTCTATTATTATTGCAGTATTGTGATTTTTCATGCTTTTTTTAAGCATAAAAAATACTAGTCATGCTTAGCTTCAAGATTGATATTGTTAAAAAAAAACTGAAAACTGTCAAAAGTAATTGTAGTAAAAATGTTTTGGTCAGTAAGACAATAGTGAGTATGTTAAGTTACAACAGTAATTTATAAATACCATTGAAAAAGGTTTCAGTTAAATTAATCGTATTTGTTTTTGGTGGATCTGAAATTATATATAAAGGAAGAAGTTAGTTAACAACTATCCTTTAAATATATATATAATGGGAAATAGAGATGGTAATTTTTTACTTGTTATGAAGTAATTCATTGCATGATTGAAATGTCACATTGTGAGCATGAAAATCGAATCTGTCTTTCATGCAAATCTGATTGTGGTGTCTATGGATTTTAATCATACATGAATGGTGAATATTCTTTGTTTTGGAATATGAAAAACTACCTTTGTAATGAGTTTTGCTTTGAAATATGAAAAGCTTCTTAAGTGGTGAATTCCATTTAAAGTAACTGTGTTTGAGTTAAAGAATTTTTTGCATGATTGCAAAAGTAAGGTTAATTTTTCAAATCAATGCATATGTTTGCAAATTTTTATACCTGCAGATTGAAGAATTCTATACTCTATAGTGTAAAAACACTATCTCCATCCCTCCAATAGATAATGTTTATTATTGCTTTATTACATATTTTATGAGCACTTTTTTGAAGAGAGAATAAAATAATTATTCTTACTCAGCTTTGATACTTTAATTGTTCAAATAACTATAATTTGTCAAAGCAGTAATTGTGATAAAAATGTTTTCAGTCAAATCTAAGAAGTATTATGGATCTTTAATTTAGACAATATGTTAATTTACAGCAGTAATTTAGAAATATCTTTTAAAAGAACTCATTTGAATAATTTTATTTTAATCGAATTTAATAGAAAAGTTATTAATTAAAATATAGAGGAATAGAACGAGTGTTTTTTACCTCTAGAGTAAAGAAATAATTTATAGAGAAATTTCATATTGCCGTTGTTTATTAAACCTCTTGCATGCAAAAGTGATTAAAGTGTTCATTGATTAATAGCATAGCTTTATTTGATTACTTAGAAAATGAATGATTATGCACATTTTATGATAGATGCCTCTAAAGCAATACAAGAGCATTTAGAAGATTTATTTTGAGAAATTACAAATTGTTAAATTCAAGATTTTAATTAACTAAGTACTAACTTGCAAATAATAATTGACCAATTTTTTTAATCACACTGCACATTAAAAAATGAGAATTATTAATTTTGATTTTGAAAGTAAACATTTAAGTTCCTTTTGAATTCTGTATTGCTCATTTGTATTGTTTGAATGAAACTTTATTATCATGAATATCTTAATTTTTATTCTTTTATTAAAAAAACCCTGTATTTTGGGTTATTTATTGTTAAAAGTAATATAAGCCAGAAATAATTTTAACTTATTTTTCATTTGTAGATCAGATAAAGGAAAATATTATTTATTGTAGGAGTTGAACTGTTAAACTTTACAAAATTATTTTTAAAGGTAATTAAATCTTTTTTATTTTATTTTTTTAAATTCAGGATAGCCAGAATTCCGTAATTATTTCATTTGGATAATAATTTTTGGAAGAAAAAAAAAAACTTTATAATCACTATTTGCATGCAATTATTAATTGAAGAATTTGATATTGTCTTGGATTACAACTAATATCATAGATTATTGTATTATGCTTCATCTTCATTCCAATCTATTGTAAATGAACTGTATATTTGAAATCGTCTGTGATGTTGTCTTTTTCTTTTACTTTGTAAATAAATGTGTTCTTGTTTTAGTTATTTAGTATTTTTCACATTACCCCAGATTTTCAGTTGTTTTTATTTGCCTCTCTCTCATTAACTCATTTACTTTCATGGGCTGCAAAATTTCCATGAAGTTCAAGTAAAAGACAGTGACAATCATTTCTCTTCTCGCAGCTATCTGTTCATTATTTCACTCCTGTAGGTGACATAGGGTTACATAATTTTGTTACAAAAGGGCTAGCAAATTTTGATTAATCTGCATAGTTTTAAGTTTTTAACATCTGCTCATTTTAGTGGTGCATGCATTTTTAACAAATTATTTTTTTGAGCCAAATATTACCAAATTCTTTCTTTCCTTTTTTTTATTTTTCCCCCCCCCAGACTGCATTATCTTACCGAAGTTTATGTTAGCATTTCTCTTCATGCTTTTATCCTTATAAATGTATAATAATTATATGCAAAAACCTGAAAAAGTTATCTATGGTTATACAATCTGGAGTAAAATGAATTTTTAATTAAACTTTTTATTAGGTATTTTCTTTAATTAATTGCAACACAAAAAATAAAAATATTTTTAATACTTTTATACAGTCAAACTCCATTCCATTTGCAGACCCAATAAAAAGTTCTCTATTACCAAAGATTCACAAAATCCAATCTTATTGAAACATTAAAATTTCTTAGCAACGGATGATAGTTTTCTTATTGTAACACAGTATGATCTCAGTGACATTTGGTTAATGACCTTTCAACCTGATCGAACAAAAGTTTACAGCTAAATATATGAAATACAAACATCGCAAAAAAAAAAAAATTTTTTTTTTAAAGGATTTGTTATTGGGAACATAATGTCAGATCTTATCCACCAGGGAAGAAATATTTCATTAGATCAGCAGAGGTGGTATTCACATTTGGGCCTGATCCCGTGTGGTGACCGGGCATGGTAGAATAATCTTACTGTAGCTCATGTATGTCGTAAGAGGCGACTAAAATGGGTAACTAACGTCTAGGGGTATAGCCAAGCACCCTGCCCCTGGGGATTATATCAGAGACTTGCCTTCTTTCGGTAAGAAAGGCATCATGACCCGAGGCAGCCAAATGATCTTTTACTTTACTATGGGGTTTACTGTCTTTTGTAAACACGGGTGACGCAACCCCGGATTATCCTAGCGATCTTTCTTTATTTTCGACCCTTCTTGTCAATCAATTTTTGTCTTTTTTTTCCCACTGTCCAGACCACAGTTAAATCTTGTTTGGCACAGCAAGCCACATCTGGCTCTTGCGCCAATAATTTACATTCATTCACAACATTTGGTCCTGCGTGATTGCTTACTTTCTCAATCATATATCTATCCCTGGGCTTAATAGAACTCGATGTGGTCCGAAAAATTTAGGTCTGAGTTTGAGGCCTACTCCAAATTATGTATGTAGGGACCGCTACTAAATCAATCTGATACTGGGGAGCATTTTTTCACTTTTTATATGTTCTTTGGTTCTCAGGCTGAATCGTTAAAACATTCCGTTGCTTTTCTTGACGGATGCTTTCCCTTTGATCTAGATATTCTAGCTCCTCCATTAGTATGTCTCTAATCTTTGTCTCCTTTATTTCTCATCTAAACGTTAGTTAGTAATTCAAATAGTGTCAGAGTACTACGACTGATAGTATTGTTCAGGATTCTTTGAAGCCAGTATACATATCAATACCACTTTGTTGCATTATCGAGTGATAACTTGGTTAACACTGGGATAAGAGTGCGGTGGATTCTTTCAACTTGACCGTTACCTCGTGGAACTCCAGTGGTAATTTGTAGATGTGCAATAGTCACAAAAGGTTTTCGAAGTAAATGCAGATCCTCGATCGGTTATTATTCGTTTGGGGTTGCCAACTGTACTTTCAGCCTTTTTATAGCTTCTGTGGAAACGGTTTTTAATGGGTATAACCAGGTGAATTTCGTAAAAGCATCCATTATTGTCAGAATGTGCTGATAGTTTTTATTAGTTGATTGCAATGAACCAATAAAATCGACATGTTAAGTATTTAGAGGTGACTGACTCATCTTTAGTTATTTTGAGTTTAGAAATCCTTCCTTTTTTCCTGACTTTCAGTTGGATAGGATGCAAGGCACACAATTAACTATTACATGTTTGGTAAGTTTTGTTAAATTTGGAATAAAAAATTCTTGTTTGACCACTTCTTCAGTTTGTGCCTCTGAGAAGTGACCTTTTTCATGAACTAGTTTAATTAATTCAGTCTGCATACCTCTTGGGGCAATTACGAGTTCGCATCCGTTTACTAATTTGTAAAATTTCCCATTTTTTTCGAAAATATCCTGCGATTTCTCTCAACCTAGGAGTGTCTTTTATATGCTAATATTTTCTTCCGACTGTGCTTTCTTCAATTTTGCAGTCAATGTATCACCCCCAATCATCATGGCTGGATATCTGCTTAAAACGTTCAGGGGCTTAATCCTTTGATCTGGTCGGTGTATTACTTCATTATCAAATTTTTCAAGCAGTAATGCCCATCTAGTAATACTGGTAACTAGGTCTTTCTTGCTCATTGGAATGCTTGGCAATTTGTCACTATCTTGAATTTGTTAGCTTATAGGTAAACACGCAATTTCTTCAGAGCTTCTACAATAGAAAGGACTTCTAGCTCATTACTGTATTTTTCTTCCGCATGATTTGTTTTCTTGACATGTAGTGGACAGGATGCAACTATCCATCTTCTGCTTCTTGGAGCAGCACAGCACTGTAACCTTGTTGATTTACGTCAGTATGCAATTCAGCTCTTCTTTGTTTGAAGATAGTCAAAACTGGAATGTTTGTAAAAATTTCTTTGAGTTTTTCAAAAGCTTCTGTTTGAGATTGACCAAAAGTAAAGAGATTCTCTTTTCTAAATCGATCGCTAAGTGGTTTCGTGAATTTAAAATATTCAAGTATAAATTTTCGAAAGTAACTAGCCAGACCTAAAAAACTTTGAACTTGTTTAACTGTTGTTGGTTTTCGAAAATTTCTTACAGCGAGCGTTTTAGCGAGTGATGGACGTATAGTACCGTTTTCCACAATATGTCCTAGAATTTGTTCTTTTCTTTTTAGAAACTGGCGCTTATTGAATTGGATTTCAAAACTGTATTCGGATGCAACTTCAAGAACGACTCTTAGTTTACTCAAATTTTCATCTGCTAATGGAATTATTAAATCGCCCATGTAAATTATTACTGTGCCTTTATTCATCAAATTTCGAAATATATTGTAAACATATCTTTGAAAAACACTGGGACTAGTACTTAAACCAAATGTTAAATTCATATTGTCCGTCGGGAACAATAAATGAAGTGAATTTCTGTCAGTCCTTATTGACGTCGACATGGAAAAACCCATTCTTCAAATCCAAGGTGGTTGTATACACTTTTGCATCTTGTAGTCTATTGAGTGCATCATCTATTAAAGGTAGTGGAATTCTATCCTTAACAAGCTTGCAGTTTAGTTTGCGGTAGTCGACACAAAGTCTGGAATCTTCTTCACTGGACTAGCATATTCAGTTTGTTGACCTTTTGCTTCTCTACAAATGGCAAACGACGAGCTGGTTAGGATATCGTCTTTCAAAATTATTCTCATTGAAACATCAGTGAATTCGGTCTTCTCAGGTTTCTAAGAGGAAATTATTCTTATCAAATCATATTTTTATTTGTGAGTCGAGGATGTGACTCAAATCTAACTAATTTTCCAGATGTAATTCCGATATTTGCGTCAGCCATGATTTTTCTTCATGTTTTTGGATTCCATTTTGGGTGAAATTTAAAGAAGCTTGTTCCAAAATTTCGGTACCTATGATGATTTCGAAGTTAAGATGCTTAGTCGGCACAACATGTTATCATAAGGAATAATGGTCTTTATGATGATATCATGTTCAAAAGAACCTTTCGTCAATTCTTATGATTTACCTATTCCAGACAGAACAATGCATTTCTTAGAAAACTTTTGTTTGTCGACAATCTTTGTACTTACGTCTTCACGGATGAGACTAACTGAACTACCAGTATCTTTAAGAACCGAAAAGGTTTTCTCACCGAGTGTAATATCTCTCAGACCCAACAGATGCGTAACCCAAAACTCTTGTGGTATGGACATCATATTTGCTTGGCGCTCAGCTAATATCAAATTTATGCAGCAACTCATTCAATTCATTGCTCGGTGTACGAGTATTTACTGTCAATGTCCCTTGACTCGATTTAATTTGAGCCTCAATTCTTAACTTCTCCAATTCTACCTCATCTTGTCTCTTCTGCTCTGCCGGTTCTTTTTCCTCTTCAATGATATTATCATACATCAATTTGGTGTTTTCTTCGCCGCACTCTATGCTATTTATAATTAAATTTTTCTACATTGATTTAGTCATTTCAGCTTTTGCTTCTAAACGTAATTTTGCTGTTAGGTTAAGCAAGTCCTCTTTCTTTCCTTTTAATAAATAAGAAATTTTGCGCGTCTAGAGGGTTCTGGCTTCAATAATTTTTTAAAAAATGACATTTAATAAAATAATATATTAACTAAGTATTTACGAAGTTAAATTGAAACTATTGGACATATATATTACGGACATATCAAATCGCAATTCTTTCCAAACTGGACGCGCCCTTACCGCTGCGGAGACTGATGGATGGTCCCCTTGGATGAGGTCACAAAGTAGAGGTCAAGCTCGTGGTGCCCTCTAGTCTAGGTAGGCGCCACAAAATGTATAAATCCCACATCTATAAAAGTTCTCTGTTCATTATGTTGTGTTATCGTAGATTTATCGAATCCGATCTGGTCTATATATAGTTGTTACTTTGTAATACAGTTACGTATGTTGCTGCCGCGGTTTTATCACAAAAAAAAATCTGAAACCAATCTAGTAAAGTGCATCCTCTTCTTCGTGTATATATATACCTTTCGCAAAGCTGTAAATTCGAAATAGGTTTTCATCTTCCTGTAGTTGAAATTTGTAATTAATTTATGTTGAATTTGTATTTAATTTATTCTTAACTGTTTTTATTAATAAAATCTCTCTTTGAGATTCAAACCCGATCTCTTTATTTAGATTTACGTGACATTTTTGGTGGAGGCATGGAGTATTTGCAATCATTACGACAGAGCAGTTACGTAGATGTATACGCCTTCTAGGTCTCCCTATCGAGTGACCCGTGTGGTGACCGGGAATGACAGAATAATCCCACTGTAGCTTATGCATGTTGTAAAAGGCGACTAAAACGGGTACCCAGCTTCTGGGGTATAGCCGGGCTCCTTGCCCCTGGGGATTATATCAGGGGACCTTAGGGACTCGCCTACTTTGCGTTGGTACGGGCATCATGACTCCGAGGCACCCCAGTGATCTTTTTCCTTTGGGGTTTACTGTCTTTGGTAAACACGGGTGACGTATCCCGACTTAACCTAGCGAACCTTCTCAATTTTCGATCCTCTTTGTCAACCAAATTTCGCCTTATTTTTAATTCCTTCACATCTAGACCTCAGTTAAATCTTGTTTGGAGCAGTATAGCCATATCTGGCTCTTGAGCCAATAAACTTTACATTCACTCACTCACTCTCGAGTTTGGATAACTAGCAAACCCAAGCAGAAGCTTAAGAAAAATGACCGACCTAACAATTTCTGTTAACACAGAGCCATTGTTTCCAGATTCACCCAATATATTTCCAATACCGTCACTGATACACCAGCTATCTAGAAATTCATACGTCTTTTCGAGTGACGAGCAACTAGTAAATGGTTCAAGGACTATGAATAGATTGCATCTTATAACCACTGGGATGAACAAACGTGTCTGGCGAATATCGTTTTCTGCCTCACTAATAACAATAACGAGGACACTTTCACGAATTGGATGACGTTTAGAAACTACCTAAACAATATATTTTGCCATACAGATGATCTAATACGTCAAGCCCACAACTGCTTACTGACAAGGGTCCTATTAATGGACGAGATCTCCGAGTCGTCCAGCCAGGATATATTTTCCTTATGTCGAAATGCAGGAAGGCGAAATAGTGGCTCATCTGATGAAAAGAATCGCAGAAGACTTGTACTAAACCCTACTGGTTCAGAACTATAAAACTGTCGATGAGTTTGTAAAACGCTGTCGACAGATTGAAAACCTTATAAGTACACGGTTCTCCTGTCCTAAGTTTCTGAGGCTACCAAACGTTAGTACTTTATCTGCTGATATAGAAGTAGTTGATTTAAAATCCTTGATACGTAGCACTGTTAAAAAGAGCTTCAGAATGTCATACCGGGATGGCAGTACTAGAATAAGGAATGTCACTTCAAATGACGTCACATCTGTAGTCTGGAATCAAGTCAAGGAGAATTTTGCTCCAATCACGAATTCAAGAAGACGCAATACCACTTCACATTATCAGGTTCCAGTTGGGCAAAAGTCTAGTCTTCTAGTCAGAAACCCCACAATTGTACAGTATAAAACAGATTTGTAGAGAACTGCCGAGAATGTGCCTCTGTTACCACTGTAAGTGTCCGGGGCATGTAATACGTTGCTGTAGAGAAAGACGCGAGTATTCACAGAAGCAACAGCCATAGAGAATCCAATGTTTGATGAGATATGGATAATGAATCCCAGGAAAGCTTTAATGATCCGCAGTTCTGTCCTCGCAGTCACTGTCGCCAGCAAACCACATCCCAGTGTTCTCCACGCCAACCCAACGAGGAAAATAATTCAAGCGCCCTTTTCTGGAAATAAGGCCACAACTCTGATGCATATTTCTACCAGCATGGGAAAGAACATGACCTAAGTCACAGTGAATGGACAGTGTATAAAAGCCCTAGTTGATTCAGGTGCCTATTATTCTGACATATCTGAAGAACTATGTCGGAAGTTAAATGTTCCAATGTTTAATGTGAAAATGCGATCATTTTAAAAACTGCGCGCGGAAAAGCTGTTAATCGTTTTCCGAACACTGTGTAGTAAAATAGAACTAAATTTTTGAATTTCTCGTGTTTTCCCAATGCAGCCATCAAATGATATTCGGATGGAATTTTTGTGTGCTACTAATGCCGTTATAGATCATGGAAATGATGAACTACGACTTACCGAAATCCTTCCAGTCGACACAGAATTGAGTAAACTAGATTGCTCCTTGTTTGCCGTTAGAGATTACCTAATCGAGGCCTATTCAGTATAGCAAATATGTGATTTTTCGTCCACAAATTGAAGAGACAGATCATGCTATAACGCAGATGTAAATATCTATTTAGACGCTAGTGGATATGGAAATAAAGTTATTGTAAGTCCAGGGTGGAAGAGAAAGACAATTAGCCTATGCATTCAGGTCCATAACAGCAGCCGAAAAAAATTACTCAACAACCGAAAAGGAATGCCTTGATGTCATCTGGGCAATCAACAAATTTAGACTTTACATATTTGGAAAACTTCTTACAGTCGTAACAGATCACCACTCGTTGTGTTGGCATGTTAATATAAAGGATCTATCTGGAAAACTTGCTAGATGGGCCCTGAGGTTGCAGGAGTACGTCATAATCATCGTCTTTAGGAGAGCTTGCAAACATTCCGATGCCGATATCCTGTCAAGAAAACCTCTCTCCAAAGCAGAAAGCGAATGATGAAATTCTATTTCTAACGTCAATTACAGATTACAGGAAAAGGTGAAATCGAAAGATAACTAGTTGAAATTTAAAATTAAAATGCTTAAGGAAACGAATATTGAAGCTATAAAGGGAGAGACGGTGTATTGTACATAAGAAACTATGATCCTTTGGGATAGCAATTACTCTTGGTCGTACCAAAACAACTTCAACTAGATCTTCGAAAAGTTCTCCATGATGCACCAAATGCCAATCATCTCGAATTTGCCAAGACTTATAACCGAATAAGAAGAAAAGGCTATATGCTAGGACTTTATGGCAGCATTCGCGAATATGTGACGCATTGTAGAGATTGTCGAACAGGGAAATCTCTTCCTCAACTTCACCTTATAACACTCCCTGACGCATCTTTCACATAAACTGTAATTTACCTACAAAGACGCTTTTCCATACGCGAAACGGAAATTGGTAGATCATTGTTTGTACAGATTACCTAACGAGATTCACAATTAATAAAGCATTGCCAACTGCTGAGATAATCGAAGTCACTAACTTCATTGTTTATGAAATCATACTGAAGCACGATGCTCTTAGAGAAATGATAAGTGATCGAAAAGGCTCATTCTTATCAAATATTATGAAAGATATTAATCAGTTGTCCCAGACTTCGCCTCTTCTGATCACTGCCTATCATCCACAGATCAATGGTTAACAGAAGGATTTAACAGGACTTTAGTGGGCATGATGTCTATGTACGTATAGACGTCGAACAAATAAATTGGGACAACATTTTACCCTTTGTGATCTTCGCTTATAATTCAGAAAAACAATAAACGGTGGGATTTAGTCCATTCTTTCCTTCTCATGGATGAGATATACAGATACCTCACGACGTAACTCTCCCAATCAATTCTGAAACGCATGACAATTACGTAAAACATCTTATCATCAGGGCTAAAGAAGCTAGGCAACTGGAAAAACCCCACATTCTCAAAGCACAGGCAGATAACAAACTTAGATATGATGATAGGCATCGACCAGTCATCTACAACATAGGTAGGGACGTCTTAAGGCATGGTCCAACTGGGCTAGGGCCCAGGGCCTCGCCTTTGAGGGGGCCTCGTCTTTTTCTCTACACGACCTCAATAAGATCATGATCAGAATAATTTTAATCGTCAAATGTTATTCCAGGACATGACTTGTTGAAGACAGTTACTTCTATATTAAATATTTCTATTTACAATGTTTGCTGAGAATCAGGGAAAATATTAGTTTTATTTCTAAAGTGAGATATATTCAATTTATTGATTAACAGCCCCTCCTTCCAGCGACCTTTTATTTATTTGCACAGATGAGTTAAGAATCGCTCATTAATGGACAAGAGATACTCTTAAGCTCCCAACAGAAGTGACAAAAACACATGCCCTATTTTATAATAGGCGTCAGGACTAATAAAAAGAGGGTTGAAATGATCCTGAAGGAAATCACCCTTTTTCGAAGAAACTAGTGGCTTACATTTCTAAATCGGCAATTCCTTCCTTTAAATTTAATTTCTTTGAAGCAGCAAAAGGTAATTATGTTTTTATTTCTTAATTGTATTTCTTTAAAATTTAAGATAATATTCAAATATTTATATCGTATTAAAAAAATAAAATAATATGTAATTGTATTTGCATTTTACTGAGAGAGTTATAAAAATAATATCCAGCTTTAAAAAATTCAGCTCTTTTTTTTTCTTTTTCTTTTCTTTTCATTTTTGAATGTACCATAATCTTTCAAAAGAATTTTTGATGTATTTTGTAATTCAGAGAAATATTTTTATTTGCTTCTAGTATGGAAAACATTATTTTTCTCATTTAAAAATTCAAATGAACGTCCTTTTTTTATTATTATTGATACCCAAATAAAAAAAAGACCATTTATAAAACGAATATATTACAAAACTACAGATTGCAGTAATTTTATATAAATGTAGAAAAACAATCATATAACAGGAATCCTAGAGTACGATTTGATAATTAGATAAATAAATGCCTGCACAATAGTTTAATGATTTAAGAGTAAGCATCAAAAATGGAGAAATTCTTATCCAACACAGTACAAAATAAGAGATTTTTAGTGTATAAAACCCCTCATTAGAAATTTTTTATTTGCTCGTGTATGTTTAATCAGATTTTCCTGCACGGAATTGAAATTTATTACTTATACTTTAATTTTAATTCTTATACTTAACTTATAATGTATTTATACTTTATTACTTTAACTAACACTTTATCACATATTTGTATAAAATATAAAATACTTTTACTGAAAATTACTTACATAAATATAATGCTCCTAATTAATAATTTTTGTAATAATGTTTTTTAACTTTTAGAATCTATGACTTCCTTTCTATTGAAATTCTTTGTTTCGTTTGATAAGCATAATAACAAGGATACATACATATATATATATATATATATTATATATATATATATGTAATGATTTAACTTTTAATTCAATAATTACCCTAAATAATAAATTAACTTTCTATTCTATCTCATTCCCTAATACAAAAGTAAAGAGTTCATTCTTATTTCCTGATCCCCTTCCAAAAGTATCCTATAATTTATTACATCACGCGCTCTTGAAAAGGATTAATTCTGCTTAAACTAATTATAAATCTATCAAAAACAATCCCTTTTTAATTCCCTATCTACTATATTTCCCTGGAATCCCCTTATTCTTACCACGTGCTTATGACGTTTGATGGGAATTTTCCCTAGTATATAAGCAAAAACGCAACGAAAAACGTACTCTTTTTCATACTGCGCTTGCTCTCTTTCATACTGCGCTTGCTCTTTTTTATACAATTGTTCTGTTCTTACCAAAATGATGTAACCAAATATTACGTAATGAAAATGGTCTCTCTCTCACAGCTTTAAATAAAAGTAAAAAGTCACTAAGCCTCGACTGTATCTGATA